>JAEQBH010008209.1:0-88126 GCA_016808115.1 Tetrastigma voinierianum
AATTTAACCATATGTCCCTTTGAATGAAGTGGTTCACTCACATTAACAAGATGTTAAGCTTGTTAAATTGAGTTGAGATGATTGGAAGGCATACCAATAAGAGACCGAATTAGTAGTCACTAGCGAATGAACGTAATGATGTGTCACTCCAATCCATAGCCCAGTGAGACAGTATCGATAGTGTTCACGAAGCGATTTTTAATAACCAGCCAACAACCCAGCGGGACCGTACTGTGTTATAATACAAAATGTTTTTATCTGACCTCGACCTTAGTGGATTATCATCGGTGATTACATTATCCCCATGCATAAGCATAGGTTAAATAAGTTTGAGGGAAAATTGATAAGGAAAATTATACAGTGCATGATTTGTATTTTGAATGATTTATTGCATATGAAAGTGCATATTTGGAATGATCAATAAACTATAAATGAATGTATATGAAATGAATATATGTATTGTATTGCATTGATCATTCAAAAAGGTTCAAAAGCATTGTTTAGAAAAATTGCATGATTTGTGTTAAACTGAAATGGAAGAGAGAACTATATAGAACCACTAAGCATGAAAATGCTTAGCGCATTGTTTTATCATCCGCAGTGCCAGAGTGACAGTGCGAAGACATGAATAGCGGAGTGAATCGGAGTGGAGTCGTCAAAGTCAAACGGAGGATAAGTAAAGCTCTGTCACATGCATACATGAAATTATTCGACTCATTATGTACAAACACTATTATGAAAGTGTAGAATCCAAATATGGCCAGAAAGAACATTTTTGAGATTATTATGAAAGTGTAATTTTAAAAATGCTCCAACTGGTCACTTTTTTTCTCTCTTTTCTTCTCCTAACTTGTTTATTTGAAGCCCAAACGGAGTGAATAAGGTGTCGATGGAAAGCTTGCAAAGTTTCTTATCCATCAATGATCACATCTCATCAAGGAGGTAACACTTCCTTCTCAAATTTTCTAATCTGAGCCCCATTTCGGACATCGAGATGTTTGGGTTAGGGGGAGAGTTAGCAAAGGAAGTGGCTTTTGTATTTATGTTTTGTTATTATTTTGTTCAAGCCCATTTTGTGAGTGTTTAGTGGCTTCTTTGGGTCCCTTTTTATAAATTTTGTTATACCATCTGACTTACTTTCAAATACGGACCCGATTTCCAATCAAATTTTTTTGTGGTTTTACCTAACACACTGGGATTGGAAGAATTTAAACTTGTCCAATTCTATTGATGCTAGATTGGTTCCATGCATAATTAGTGGATGATTAGTTAAATTCTTCTTTGCTTTCAACCTTTTCTTCCACCTTTAGTAACACAATGCACATTAGATTTCAATGATAAGATTTGAAAAGCTGTGCTGACCTCCTTTACTTTTGCACCAACCTACCCTAGTTTCATTGACCACCTTTAATAGGTTAAGGACCTGCTGGAAAAAGAAAAGAAAAAGAAAAGAAAAGAAAGAAAAAGAAAGAAAAGAATAAAAATTCGCTGACACTTTGCCTTGAAATCAGAGCACGATCCAGGGGTATATGGCGAAAGCCTTTAAAGCGGAGTGCCACTAAGCATCTCAGCGGTTGGGAGTCACGGACTTAGTGTTAAGTTACATGGGTGGATGGGTGAAGTTTAGCAAGTTGTAGGTGCTGGAGTCTTGAAATCATTCGAAGTCCTGGGGTGAAACACAGCCCAGGGATTTGTGGTGAGAAAGATCCTTATGACTTGGTGCCCCTAAGCCTTAATTGGATTTAAGTCATCGGTAGATCCACAGATTACATGGACTTTGGTGAGGTCGATTCCTCGGCATTGCACCTAGCATAAAAGAATTATGGAATAAGAGGTGGGTCTGATCTATTTAGGTTGGATTAGCATGCTAGGTCGTGGTTGTAGCTAGGTTGGGGGAGTACGGAGTTGACGGAGTTTATTGTTGCGAGCTAATCAAATAAACACTTAGATTTTGGTGGAAGTTTCTGGTTGAGTCATGTCGAAGGAAGCTCTTTTGACCTCAATTTTGTATGGCATTCATTCTCTCATGATAGTTATTGGACCGCAGCTTTGATTATTTTACTTAGGGTTAGCGTGCACTCATTCACAGCCTTTTGAGGCGCAACCTTTTTGTAGCGTAATTTTGTTATCGTTTTGTATGCTCTTTCTTTCTTTCTTACATTATAAGGGTAGCAATGTGTGTAGGTTGAGGGAGTGTGATTAGTGCCCAAAAAAGTGCTATTTTGAACCCTATTTATTATAGGTTTGAGAGTGCTTTTTGTGTACTAATCATCTTTAATTAACCCGATTTGCACATTAAGGTCCCTCTTATTTTAATGATCGCATTTTTGTGGCAAATTTTGCGGTTTCTGCGGAAGCTAATTATGCCCCAGGTGTTGAGTCGATCCAAGCACGAAGAATTTAGTCAAACTCCAGCATTGCGGATCAAGATCGGAAAGGAAGAAGAGCAAAATGTGTTAGAAAAACACCAGCTGCGGAAAGCTTCTCACAGGCAGCATTCCGGCTCCGGCCTTCATTCCTCCTGCTGCAGTTCACCTTTTTCACATTTACACCTGTTTTCTTTTGCTTTTGGTTTTTCCATTTTACCCTTAGTAATAACCTTAGATTTGGTTTTTGTAACTTCCCTTCTTTGAGCATACATATAAGTCTCGAGTTTGTACAAATCCAGCAGACTTGAATTTCGGATATCTGATCGTGGGGAGCGGAGTTTCCATGACTTCCTTCCCTTTTCTTTCCTTTTCTTTTCCATTTTCGGTACTTGAACCTCCTCACGAGGATGACAACTCGAGAGGATGTTCGACTAGACCTCTTCCTGTGAAGAGGGCGGCTATTAGTAAGTGGAGTAATACTTGGTTCCCACTGTTTTTAAGCATGCGTGTTATGGTTGTTTGTGTTCCTGCTTCTCACTCGGGTTAAAATCTGTAGCATGCTCTCTTTAATGTGTATTTGGCAGAAGCTTTTTGGGTTGATGGATACTTTCACTAGATCCATTGAGGCTGGTTCGGTGTCTCTGCTGGTTATCGTGGAGTAGGGTTTTAGAGATGTGTTTTCCTTGTTAAGGACATTTATGCCCATTTAAATGCTATGTTTCAAAAGGAAAATCATAGGGGTTTAGTTTTTAAAAATTAAATGAAGATGGGATTCGGGAAATGACATATGTCATCCTCCCCCGACTACGAGAAAAAATACTCGAGGACATGTGGTTACCTTAAAACCTAAACCGAGTGGCTAACACTTCAAGGGTTCTATTTATTTTTTTCTTGTTTTAGCTTAGTCGGTGAACACCCAAAACCCCCTGTTTTTATCACCACCTTAAAATCCAAATTTAATTCACCATTTTTTGACCTCAAATCATTTTGTGAAGAAAACTCATCCTGTCATTCGAATACTGACCAGCACCTTTGCGGTAGCTTGACTACGGTAGTGGGAGAACTTAGGATACAAATTTTGTTGATTAGGATCACCTGCGCAGCACGAATCACTAGGACCTGATTCTTTTATAATGCGGTAGGTTATGCCGGAATCCACAATATTTATAAACCTAAATTCCTCCTACTGCCGTAGCATAGCTACTGCTATATAGTGGCTCTAGGGTCGAACACAGGGATAGGTTTTCTTCGTGTAAATGATTTGCGATTAAGGTCAGGTGTGATTGGCTGAGTTTTTGGGGCCTGATAAAAAAAGGGAGTTTGATGGTTGGAAACTGAAAATAAGGTGAAATAAAATATAAAAAGAACTCCTTGAAGCATTGGGCCACTGGGTTTGAGGTCCTAGGGTAACTGAGGGGTCCTCGAGTCCTTTTCCTCGCATTGGGGAGGATGACCTATAGTCATTTCTCGAACCGGATCTTCATTTGGCTATAAAAACCAAACCCTAATAATTTTCTTCTTGAAATATAGCATTTATTGGACATTAATGCTCCTTGATAGGGAGAACTTGCCCTGAAAACCTACCCCCTACAAAAACTAAAGAAGGAAGCTAATGAATCTCAATGGATCTAGCAATAAGCATCCATGAACCACAAAGCTTGCCAAATACAAGTTAATCAATTTAAGAGATTTAAACTAGAATGAGAGGTGGGAACATAAATGCCAATAAAAACTTACACGTTAAAAGCAGGAGAACCAATAGTTACCTCGAAAACCTTAGTCGGCAACCCTCCTCTTCAAAGGAGAAGCGGTCCCAGCCAGCCATCCTCGAGTTATCATCCTCGGAGACTGACGAGAAAATATGAGAAATGAAGAAAACGAAAGAGAGGGCGTGGGAAAACTCCCGCCCAGTCTCTATATTCCAATCGAAAGTGAAAAGTAAAGATTTCTATACACAGTCTTGGCCTTATATATGCTCAGAGAAGAGCAAAATTTAAAAATATCTAAACTACTCTGTCTGAGAAGGTATTTTTAGGAAAAATTACAAAAACTTAGTCAAAGAAATTGAAAGAGCAAAAAATCAAAGAAAAGCATTTTTCGCGGTCGCAGAAATTTTGCAAGTGCGAAAATTTTGCACCCTTCTGCAAACCGCTCTATTTCTGACTTTTACGCTCTTTCCTTCGATTTTACGATCTGCCAATCTTGAGTTTGACTTGAATTCTTCGTGCTTGGATCGATTCAACAAATTTGGCATTAATAGCTTCACGAAAACTACAAAATTAGGCACAAAATGCGTCGAGTAGAATAGTTGGGACCTTAATGTGCAAATCGGGTTAATTCGGTTGATTAGTACACAAAAGTGCTCAAAACTTCTGATAAATAGAAGATGAAATAGCCTTTTTGGGGCAATCGGGAGCACACCAGAAGTGTTACATGGGGAGTTCTTCTTGGCGGAATTTAGGAAACAATATGTGGGTTGTATTTATTTGAGCAATATGAGACGAGAGTTTAGTAATTTGTGATGATGCCTTTTCAATGGGCTGGGAATTTGGAGCGTATGGGGGTCGTTAAGTACGGACCGGATTAGTGAGGGTTTGGGATGGACGAGGCTTGGATCGTTTGGGGCGGGAATTAGGATCGGTTGCCTTGTTGATCGAGGCTGCGGACGTAGCACTCCTCTGCAAAAACAAGGGAAAAAGGGGAGTCGGCCGAGGGCCGCTAGGTGGTCGCTCCGTCACAAGTCGATTTCTTTACGAGAGAAAAGAAAGACTGCTTAGAGGGCGAATGTGTTGCATATGAGTATGCCAGTTGGACTGTAACTAGGATTTGTTCCCATTGGATGGGATTTTTATCAGTATCGAATTTGGTAATGGATTTAGAAAGAGCTGTTTATTTGGGATAATCCTTATTCCTTATTGGAGATCTAAGCCAGATAAATTTGTTATTATTTTCCTTTCCTTATTGATAAGATTTAGTTGGATCGGTAGGATGATATATTGTTAGGGGTTATTCTATTTTCTGTATTGGCGAAATACAATCTAATTTGCAGGATATGGACCTTCTAATTCATCAGATCGTCAGCCGGGCTGCGGCCGGGACCTTAGTTTTGAGGTTGGTACCCGGCGGGGCTGGTATTGCGTTGGGGCGCGCCTTCTTTGGGCTTGGTGAGTGGGCTGGGCAGATTTCAAATACTATCGAGTTGCCCCCGGCCACATGGGTGGGTTAATGCGATGGGCAAGGTTGTATCGTTTCTTGCATCGGGATCTGATTTCACGTGTCTGCTTGAGGTTGGGTTAGTTAAGGCTTAGTCGCCGTCATATATCTTGTGATAATGATGACTCTTAGGTTTTCGCGCTCGTTTCCCCTACCTCCTCTAGTTTCTTCCGGTTTGCTACATGGGACCTCCTATGTCACCGTGGCTTCTCTTGTCCTCCGACCTCTTGCGAATCTTAAATGCTATTTGGTCGAGTTCTCTTGTTTGACTACTTTTATTGTAGAGTCTTTTAAATTATTTTCTGAGGTAGCTTCTTACGTCTTATTCACCGGGACTGTAACGTCTGCCTCTTTGGTTTCTCTTCGATTGAATCTGACGAGACGCTAGGAGTTAAATTGATTGGATTTCCGTTTTCTTTGTTTGCTTTATTATGGGTCAGTCGCTCCTTCTTCTTTACGTATTGGTAGTGACTCTTGAGTTATTCCGCACCGATTCACGGGCGGGTTAGGATGTTTCCAGCCTTTCGTAGTGGTTGAACTCGAAACGATCACAGGCGCCTCACTGTGGATAAGGATAAAGGGAAAATAAACCCTAATTAAATATCACGGGGAGTCGGATTACCTTAAATACGCGTCAAACTATCTTTATGTGTGGACCCTAACAAGGTCGGTCCTTACGTATGGGTTACCTTTTCGAACGTTATCGACCTCCCCATGGCATCCGAGTATGGACCTCACGGCGTCTTGACTTTTATGTGGCAGATTGCAGGATGGGTAGCATGTTTCTTTGAGGTCGCCTTTGATAATGGTCTTCGTTTTCCACTTTACCCCTTCATGAAAGGGTTGCACCTTATTTCAATGTCTGTCGCCCAGCTCGCTCCCAATGGTTGGGGTATTTTTTTAGTGGGCTGTTGGCCCACCCAGAGACGAGAGGGCTGCCTGGTGTGAAACTGGCTCGCTTTATCTTTTTGCTTGAAAGGAGACTGCAGGGAGCTTCCTTTGTTTCTCCGGGCGCCTGGAGGCTCCTGCAGTGATCTCGATCTTCCTTCCTCCTTAGGTCGTGGAAGGCTATTTCTTTGTGGTGATTACTTGGCGGGAGATATGATCCTTAAACCGAGGATGACTGCTCTGGGCTTCAGATGGCTTGGACACCTGATAATCTTCATGAGTGTTTGCTCTTGTTTTGGTATAACGTAGCGAGAAGGTTCTTGAATATTTCTGATTTTGCATTATTCTCATGCTTCCCAGGTGCTCGACTTGACCTTGTATCTTTGAAGACAATGTCGTAGCTTTGGCGTTGGCGGAATGTCAGCCCCAGATCCTTACCGCGGGTGATAAAATCGGACATTCCGGTGCATCTAATTGAGGATCACAGCGTTCCGCACAGCCGAGGCCCTTGCCTCTCCCACCCCGTGGGAGTCTCTCAGTGGAAATTCTGTGACCCTCTACTAGGGAGAGATTTTTGGTCAGTTAGGGCCTTTGTCTCGCGGAAACCAGTGCGAAACGGAAAAAATCAAGCTCGAGAAAGATGGCTGGTTTGGTCAAGGTTCGAGTGAGGCGTCTCAGGCTTCCTGCTGCTTTCAGCCGGAGGCGAGGCCTTGATCACTGCGATAGGAGCTCCTGTAGTCCATGACTCTCCTCCTTTCTAAACTCTTGTAAAGGTAAAAAATCTCTTGGATGGAGCCGTCGAGCAGTCGTTGGCGGTTATGCCTATTGCCAGTACGGAATCAGCCTTTGAAGTCTTTAAGCCACCTCCTCGAAGGGTGGAAGAGTTGAAGAGAAAAAATTCGGAATCAAAAGTTGGCGAAGATGAGGACTCTTTGCTCTTCAATGCTGAACTCGAGGCGGGTGTGATCTTATCCGTCCTTAAGGATTCTGACCTTGGGAGGTCGACCCCACTGCGTTGATGAGGCTACGGCTCACATCCCTTCATGGGAGTTGCCTCGGTAAGTCCCAAGTATCGATAATTAATGCATTTCGAGTTGATCCAGAGTGTTTGGATGTTGATTTCATGTTGATGTGCGGGTGTAGCCACTCATTTGAAGGTTTGGTGATAAGGCCAAACTAAGCGAAAAGCATGTAAAAATGGCCGATTTATAAAGGCGGCGGCCTCTCTTTCTTAAGGCGGACCAAGAGGTACGCCTTGACCGGCGCGATGAAATAGCGAAGAGAGTGAAGAGACTTAAATCTGATCTAAAGCATACCGCGTCGGCTCGTGCCCGGGCGGAAAGTAGAGAGGATGAAGTTCGAAGTAGCTTGGCGGCGGTTGAAGGCGAGCTTCGGAAGGTCCGGGGTGAGCTCCAGGTTGCGCTGAATGATCTGATCGAGACCCGGGATGGGCTGCAGTCCTCCCAGTACGAGCTTCAGACGATTAGGGATGAGCTCGTCACATCCCGGGGCGAGCTACGGGAGTCTCAAGAGGAGCTGCGTGCGGCCAATGGCGATATGTGTGATAAAGTAAGCGCGGTAGCGGTGGCTCGTGGCGAGCCTCAGGGACCAGCGTATTCTTGAACCCGCGGCCGTCGTGAGGACTCAGGGTAGAAGATCGGCGGAGCGGCTGAATGAGGAGTGTCGTGGATTGCGCGAGGATCTTCACCAGCAAATATCCTTGGTTGCTCAGAGGGATGATGTTATTAACAGATTGAGGGACCAAGCCCGATGCTCCGGTGGGCCTGCGGGTGGCTCGCTTTTGTTAGAAGGTCGTTAAACGTCTGCAGGACTTGGACTTCAGCCCCGACCTCCCAGTGACGGAGGCGGAGAGTCTTTCTGCGCAAATTATTCTCGAGCCAGGATACTCCTCTTTGAAGCCCATTCCCTCTTCATCGTGCATTCCCTCCTGGCGACGCCTAGGTTTCTGTGCTGACACTTGCTGATGCTTCGACTTTTATATTTTTCTTTTATGTACCTTCCTTTTGTCGAGCTTGGGGCACGAGACATATGTAGCTCTCCTTTTAATAAATATTCATTTTTTATCATCTGCGTTCTCACTGTATTATTTTTGCTTTTATTCATGAATTATGTTGCCGAATTAGAGGGAATACATTTGGCTTGGTCGCTAAATCAAGCGTAATCGCTAAGGCTTAGTGGGCTAATTGTACGAAATTTGAGACTGATTCCTAGGCTATAAGGCTGTATAGGCGAGGCTCTTTAGTCTTCGTTGGCCCATCTTGCATGTCTTTGGCCCGATTTTTAGGCTGCGGGGCGAGCTTGTCAACTTGGCGGGTGATCTCCATCGGTGATTGCATGAGTTAGACAGTTCATGGGTTGCATAACCTATTTTTGGCGAGCTCGTCAATTTGAGTTGGTGGGCTCGGTTGGCTGAGTCGCCAGAGCTGAGTTGACTTCTTAGGTCGCATGACCTGCGTAGAATCGTTGAGCTCGTCAGTGTAGATTGTTGGGTGGGCTAGATCTATGTGGCTTGTTGGGCGAGGCTCATCCATGAACTTCGTCAATTCTGTGGCAGGCGGGGGGCTCGTGCATGTGGACTTAGGAAGAGCTCGTCGTACGAGCTGTTGGGCGGGGGGCTCGTCCATGTGAGCTAGGAAGAGCTCGTCGATGTGAACAATTGGGGCGGAGCTCGTCCATGTGAGGCTTTGCTGGGAAGAGCTCGTCGATGCGAGCTTGATTGAGGCGAGCTCGTCCATGAGCGCTGGGAAGGAGGCTCGTCAATGCGAACGGGTTGGGCGGAGCTCGTCCATGTGAGCTTGCTTGGAAGGCTTGTCGTCACCGGAGCAATTGGGGCGGAGAGCGGATCCATGTGAACTTCTTGGAAGAGCTCGTCGAAGTGGAGCTCTTGGGCTCGGCGTTTGTGGCCTTCTTGAGTGGCGTTCAGTAGGAGTAAGCGATGTGGCCAAGTGTGATGTAACTGGCTGGTCGATTCTGAGGGCGTGGCTGTGCGGAGTAAGATGAGCTCGTCAAAGTGAGCCCTTTGGGCTCCTAGGTATGGCCTTGGTGGCGTTCAGTAGGAGTGGCGATGTGTAGGGTGGCGATGTAGCTGGTTGGTCGACTTTTGAGGCGGCGTGGCTGTCTGAGAGTAAAGATGAGCTCGTCGAAAGTGAGCTCTTGGGCTCTGGCCATTTGTGGCAACAGTGGTGGTTGTTGAGTGGCGATGTGGCGGGAGTGCGATATGGCTGGTGGTCGTCACGAGGCGGCGTCTTTGTGCGATGGAATGGGCGCTCGTCAAAGTGAGCTCTTGGGCTCTGGCCCCCGTGGCTGTAGTGGCGTTCAGTAGAGTGGCGATGTAGCCCAGTGGCGATCTTAACTGGGTGGGTGGCTCTTGGGGGCGTGGCCTCTGGAGTGGATGACTAGTAAGTGGGCTGCTGGGAAACTCTGGCGTAGCAGCCTGATGATGTTCGAGACTGATGGCGTGCGGCGAGTGCGATCTCAACTGTTGATGACTCCGTGTGCTTTATACGAGTAGATGACTGTCGATGAAACTCTTGAATCTGGCGACTGCCAATATGATAAAGTGACTAAATGGGTGATGATCTGTGGGATAACGATGCGACTGACCCGATCGACTCAGATGTGGCTGTCAAAGGAGTCGGTGACAAATCAGTGAGCCTCTGGACTCTGATTGTGATATGTTCGGTGGTGGCGTCTGTGGTGCGATAACGAGGATTCGTGATCTGGGTGGCGCGTAGAGTGGATGGAACGAATCAGTGTTCCCGGGCTGTTGTGGCTGCCAGTGTGACCTGGTGGTGGCGATGGCTTAGTTGATGAAACTCGGCGACGTAAGCCTTATCTGAGTAGATGACCGTCGAGTGACTCTGGGCTGTGTTACGACTTTTGTTGAACAGGCTTCCGCTTTGCATCAAAATATTTGTTCCGATGCTGCGGAAAGTAAGAAAAATATTTTAATCTGGATTATGGAAATTTGGGCGTTCAGGTGACTTTTAGTGCTTTGGCCTTCACCACTGTAGCGACTGTTATTTGTGGGCTTATCTGCTGTCATTTTTGCCTTTCTCAGGTGTCTTGAATAGGTGAGATAGTGAAATGAGAGTGCAGTTTGTCTTGTTGGGATCATACAGAAATTTGGGATCATTCTGTTGTTCTTCTACATGTGGGAGTTGTGTTTTCACTAGTCTCCTTTATGGGAGTCATGTTATTCCACAGCTCAGGTAGCTGGGAATGCGTCAGAGGAAGGGCGATGCATTTCTTGCGTCGCCTTCTCCATTTCCTGGTCTTCTTTCTCTTCCTTCCTCCTTTCTCCTTCTTCTTCTTTTTCATCTTTTCTTCCACATCTCATTCTCCCTTTTTTTTTGTTTCTTAACCTGAGCTCCTTCCATCCTTTTCTTCTTCTCCTCTTTTCCACTTCTTTCTTTCCTTCTCCATTACTTTCATTCTCTCTTTCTCCTTTGCCCCCTTTTTTTAGGGAGCCTTATCTTGATTATGTCGATGACATCAACGATTGTGTCCAGAATGTAATTCGATTGGAATAAAAAGAGTGACTTTTTATGCACATGAACTTTCTCATTATATATTTCTCTGTGTCTTATATATACAGGCTATTTGAGATGTCTAACTAATAACCGAGTGAGCGCTGACTCGTTACATAAGGCCATTAAAGGCTCACATTTAATACGAAACCGATGTCTCTTGTAAAAATGCCAAGATCATTTGCATTCCATGTATCTTTGTAAAGATTTTCCTTCCTGCATCTGGGCTTCATAATTGCCGACTGGCGACTCGAGATATGATGCAGGACCTTCGGTTGGGACGGTTGCCATGCATCGGGATTCTTTATGATGACGGGAGTTTCTTCGGGCTAAATCACGACATATAGCTCTTGGGTTTGACTTTTATTATAAGTACCTTTAAGCTGTCTTAAGCTGATAATCCTCATGCGCCTTAGAACTTACTCGCTTTTCATCTAAGAGTTCTAAGTTGGAAGCGAAAGGGCCTCGTCATGTGTTCCACCGATGCTAACCGATGATCTGGGAGACTTTATTCGAGACCTCAGCGGGGGCTCTTTGCTTGATACGAAGCTAGGCGGAAATGGGTTTCCGGGTCGACTTACGTAGCCGTCTGTAGGCCCGCTAGTACCTCGGGAAGTATTCTACCCCGATTTCCTTTAAGGTCTTCAATTTGGTTTCAAGCGGCTTTAAGGGTTCTTATAGTGACTTGACTGTCCAAAAGTTGGATTCTTGAGGTGTCTTGGAGATGAGTAATAATTTTTAATTCTGAGCTCGGCACGAAATCTTTGAATTGGCGTTGTCGAATTGTTTTAGTTATGCGATACGGGGCCCTTGGGATGAACGCATATGATGGCTCGCCACCTGAGTGCGTATCTTGCCTTTCTGTAATTGTGGCTAATGGCTCGAAGCCACCCTTGCGGTGAAGTAATCCCAGCTGCGACGATTATGAATTTGCCGTACTGATAGGCGGGGTCAGTATGTCGAGCCCACTTTGTTGGAAAGGCCAGGGCTTGTGATCGACGTTAAGGGTTCTGATGGGAGGCGTGAGACCTTGGCGTGCTCCTGGCAGATTCTGCATTTCTTGACTAGGTCGGTTGCATCTTTGAGTATTGTAGGCCAGTAGTATCCCTGCCTCAAGACTTTTCCTGCTAATGCTCGAGCTCCGATATGATTCCCGCATATGCCCTCGTGTACTTCTCTCAGCACGTACTTGAAGATTGTCTTCTCTGCGATGCACATTTAAGGAAGGTGTAGAAAAATTCTAAGCTTGTAGAGGCTTCCCTTGGGATTGGTAAACTGTGGACCTCGCACTATTTTAGCCGCTTCTTTCGAGATTAGATACGGTAGGCTTAAAATACATAATATAATCCCAAATAGGCTCCATCAGTCGATTTAGGACCGGAGCTGGGCAACCACCTCGCCATAGAGACCGATTGAGGGTTCCACAGTGTCGATAGGTGTCGACCTCTTTGGGAGGTCTTCACGTGAGGTGTGGCTGGCTTTGCGGCGTCGGCTCGGGAATTCTATGCTCTAGGGACATGCTTGACTTGAACCAGCCACGAACTTTTAATATGTCACGAACTTTTTCGAATTATAGAATCATCCTTTCACTTTTGGCTCGTAGGTATCTTCTATTTGTCGACCACCGGTGAAGTCCTTTGTGAACCTCCTAGTTGAGTGGAGCTTCTAATGAATGGGCGAGGTTGCTTGGGGCTGCTATAATGACCTCATGCGGCCGTTAATTTGAGTAGATCCCAAATGAGTCACGTGCTCGATATCTATTTCATACGGGAAGTTAGGGGACGAGACCTGCTCTCCACTCCCTTCAACGCGTTGAGCTCCATCTGGAGGTTCAAGTGGAGAGGGTCAGGTCGTTGCTTGGGCGTCCTTAAGCGAGTTCGGTGATGTAAACTCGAGGCGAGAGTAGGCGAGACTTGCCCTTTATTACGATTTTTGACTGTATCGTGCTCGAACTTCGGCTATTTCTATGGCCCACTTCATCGGCCTTAGGAGGTTTTAAGTTATGCAACACTTGTTTCGCCGGGTGTCGTTGGAACTTCTATGGTATGAGCACGGAAATATGGGGAGCTTAGAGGCTGCGGTTGCAGGCGAAATTAACTTTTCCATTCTTAGGTACCTCTCCTGCAGCTCCTCTTAGAGCTCGGTACGCAATAGTAGGCGGGTCTTGAACGCTCGCTCTTTATCTCTGACGAAGGCGGCGGTTGAAGAAGTAGACAACGACTCACGTATAGAGTAAGGAGCTCCCCTTTGACAGGACTTACTAGGATGGGAAGGGAACTCAGGTATGTTTTCAAAGCTGAGAATGCTTCTTCACACTTTGTATCCCAGTGAAAGGCTTTCTTTAGAACTTGGAAGAAAGGCTGGCATTTATCACTTGCCCTGGATACGAACCAGCTTAAAGCTGTAATCCTTCCTGTCAGGTGTTATACTTCCTTTATACCAGAGGGTGGCCCGGTATGTCGACAGCCTTTATCTTAATGCGGATTTGCCTCGATTCCGGTGGTTTTTCTGTGGAAACCCGGGGCTCCGGTGACAGTGAAGGCACGCTTAGCTGGATTTGGCTTCATATTGTAGCAACTTCTTGATTTGGGCAGCAGGAGGATGGTGGTATGAAGATTAAATTTGTGGTGGATTTACCGGCATATCGTCTATGTATACCTCCATAGTTGCTTCCTATGCATACGCGGAATGTCAGGTTCGCAACCTGTGAAGTGGCTCTGCGTTCTTGAGTCCAAAGCGGCATCACCCAGATAACAATGGGTTCTAGTGTTGGCGGCCGACGAGGTCTTTTTCTTGGTACGTCGGGGTCAAATCTTGTCACGGTGTAAGGGAAAAGGCATCCATAAAGGCGGCCCGAAGTTCATGGCGGCGGTGGCGTCCACGATGAGGTCGATCCTCGAAGCAGAGAGGCTGTCGCTTTGGGCATGCTTTGTTTTATGTCGGTGAAATCGATCTGGTGTACTTGCCATTTGCTTTCTTGGCGAGCCACGGCCGTTTGCCAACCACTCAAAGATACTCACCTCCCGCTCTCGCTTGGAGGAGCTTGCGAGCCTCCTCGTTGATGGCTTTTGCCTTTAAATTACTTGAAAGCTCCTTAACTTTTGCTTGACGGAGTTGAAGGGATGGGCTAATTGTGACCTATGTGTGATTACGTGAGATTCGATTCCTCCCGTGTCTTTGCTTCCATGCGAAGATGTCTACGTACGTCTCAAGCGGGTAAGGAGGCTTTTGAGTTCTTAGCTAGTTTGGAGCAGATGTAAGGGCGAGATGTTCGGGTCGTCATCCGGTAATCTTTGGTTCGAGTTCTTGAAGGCTCGGGTAGGAGTGGGCATCTCGTCACGCATATCTTCGTCCACATTCACGTTGTCATTTGCTTCTGCTTCATGGAAATTTGTGTAGCATTCTGGCTGTCAGTTGATCTCCTCGAACCATCCCACTCAGGTGTATGGTTGGGAACTTGATTATCATGTGGTATACGGAGGGGATGGCTTTAATCAGTTGAGTGAGGGTCTTCCCAACAACATATTATAAGGCGTGGGCGTCTGATAGGAATCTTGTTGTTGTGAGTGCGCACGGCAAGAGAGGGCTCTCGGGGTAGAGCACCTTGATGGATTGAGCCCAAAGGTAACACCTTTTCACACAAAAATCCAGCAGATGTGTGTTGAGTGACTCCCGAGTTTTCTCTCCCAATACCCATTTATCGAAGGAATTGGCCCGAAGATGATGTCAGTAGAGCTCAAGATTATCCATAAAGGGCCCAGATGGCTGACTTTGTTGGCGAAGTGTGACTACCAATGGGTGGTCATGGGGAGTGTTGTCCTCCCAGTCAAGTGAGAGAATGTGATGGGCGATATCGCCATGCGGTTGGATCACAGCTTATATTTCCCTTATTTAGAGTACATCACGATGCTGCTTGTGAGATGGGCCTTAAAAAATTTGAACTAGACTCTCCTCCTCCTACTGAATCTCAGAGATCACATGGATTTCTCGAGGGTTCTTGGTGCTGAGTGTCTCGTCTGCCCAGGCGGCGATTATTGAGTTAGGAACTGGTTACGGGTTTGATTCTGGGCTGATTGCGGGCACGACCCTCTTGGAGATATAAGCATCCCGGAGATATCGCATTCGTATTAAGTCTCTATTTCTCTCTTTAGATGTATGGTTGTCCGTGAGATGTCAAAGCAGATCCACTATGGAACTTCATATGCAGTGTCCTTGGCGAATCAGACTTCATTTGAGTTGGCCACCTCGGGAACTTCTGGATTAAAATTGCCATGCGAGGACACAGCGACCTTTGAGTAGTTAGGGTGTTGGCGGGGCGAATAAACGTAAACCGTCTTCGAATTCTGCGGTGGAGCCTGAGCCGATCCACTGAGGTTTCCTCGCTTTTGGGGATCGTTCTCCATCTTTCTTTGGGGATGTTTCCCGAACGCTTTGTCTTTTGGGCTTTCGTCCTCGTCGTTTATCTGTCCCACTCTTCTCTTTATGGGTGGAGGAGCTCTCCTTTTGCAGAACTGGCAAGCGGTTGCATATACTTCTCTGCTTTTGCGAGCACCTCGGCCATGCTTGCTTGAGGGTTCTTTAAGATGGAAAACATCAGATCCTTCGACTGCACTCCTAATCCAGCAATGAATGCAGTGATTGCTAATTTTTCATCGGGTATGTCTATCTTCAGGGACTCGGCGTTGAATCTTTGCACGTGGGACTTGGAACCTGCGAGGCTGGCAGCGGTCGATGGGTGGTAACTCGGTTTTATGCGTCGGCTCAGATGAAGTGGGCGAACCTTGAAATAAGATAGTTCTACAGGAATGAAGAGATTGATGAAGGTGGAATTCTGTCAAACCAAGCCAAGAGTGGGCCTTTTATTGTGTGTGAGAGCTACTGCATCATACAGGAGTCCACGATACCTATGTAACTCCATCTAATTTTGTAAGTATTGAGGGTGAGTCTGACAGGATGTTTAGTTCCATCGAATGCTTCAAACTGTGGCATTCTGAATTTCGTTAGAAGGGGTAGCGTCTTCCTCGAGAACATGAAGAGGGTGATTTAGTTTCTTTGTGCCAAAATTCCAATCCCATAGTATCACGGGACCCGCGTCCAGCTAACCACCTCCTTCACACGGGTGAGCTCTTGTGCTGAAGATTAAACCTCTGCTCCGTGATTTGCTCTCCTGCCTCTGGTGGGGTGATGTAGTTCTTCGTTCAGTCATGTCCCCCGAGCATTGCTCGGAACACCTCCCGCGAGACGATTGTGGTCCGTGCACCACTAGCCTAGGAGTTGGACTCACATGCAATTTGGCACCTCTCCGGGAATGTCGTACGGCCGGAGTGTTCAACTCTCGCGGGGGAATGTTAGCGGCCTTCTGCGTGCATCGTGTCTCCGAGTGGATGTTGCATGCATGCAGTAGGGTGTTCTAACTCTTTATCATCGTTAATTGGCGGCGTGGCCGCCGTTCGTATTGACTTACATTGCTTCTCTTGTCGGGGTGCAACATCGCACGTTACGGTGGATCACGCATCCTTGGCGGATTGGCGTTGCTCTGCGTGTTAGGGTTGATACCATCGATGGCGAGAAATCGATTATATTTATATAGGCTGTCGTTCCTGGTGTGGCGCCAGCGATGATGCCTTTTCCAGCGGAAGGCGGGGCTCAGGCGTAAGTCGTTAAATTTGGACCGGATTCTTTGTGGGCTGGGATCTGGGCTTTTGGATCGTCTGGGCCGAGGTAGGATCATTTGCCGCCGTGCGATCGGCGAGGCTCTAGGCGTGATAGCACTCCTCTGAAGCGGGAAGAAGGGGTCGGCAGGGGCTTCGCCGATCAACCATCCCCCGATTTAATCGATTTTCTTTTCGAGAGAAAAAGAAGCTGCTTAGAGGGCGAATGTGTTGCATATGAGTATGCGTCACAAGTGCATTACCGCTCCCACTTAGGCCCAGGGTGCCCATTGTATTTATAGTAGATGTCAATCCAGGTTGGAGTACGTAACTAGGATTTGTTCCCATTGGATGGGATTTTCTTATCGATGCTCGGTTGGTAATGGATTTAGAAAGAGCTGTTTATTTGGGATAATCTTCCTTTCTTATTGGGGAGATCAGTGGTGATGATCATTATTATTTTCCTTTCCTTATTGATAAGATTTGGTTGGATCGACGGGGATGATATATTGTTAGGGGGTTAATTCTATTTTTACGTATTGGCGAAATACAATTTAGACTGAGGATATGGACCTTCCTAATTCATCCAGGGGTCGTCCTTCCAGACTCAGGGAGCTGGGCCTTCTTACAGAGGTACAGTGCAGGGTAGAGCTGGTATTGCGTTGGGCGTGCCACTTCTTTAGGCTGGTGGTGGAGCTGCGAGGCCCATTTTCAAACTCTATCAGGAGTTTGAAACAAAAGGCCGAGGATGGAGTGTGGTAGTGTCGGAGAGAATTCACCGGTTGGTAGTATGCTCCGAGATGCAGTGGTGAGGAAGAGGAAATGATGTAGGGTTTGAAGATGGTCTCAATGACCGTGTCGGGCCCATGTCACGGAGCTTTTTCCATGATGGATTTTCTAAAATTTTTTACATGTACTCTAAATGTTGAAAGAGTAAAGAAGAAAATTATGAAAGAAAAGAAAAAAAAAGGTAAAAGAAAAGAAACCTGGATAGTCGAGTTTTTTATCAACACAGAGTAACAAATTCGAGGACACGGTTCTAATCGGCTGGGCTACGAGGATCGGCTCGGGAGCTCACCGGTAGTAAGACTATTCTACCGACACTATGAGCTCCTCCTTATTTCACACATTGTGGGAGGAAGCCATGAGAGTGTTGGAGATTGACCAGGTGCTTGTTTGGTATGTGGATCTAATGAACCTGAAAGTGAAGATTGTCTAGAGCTCGTTTGTTCCACGATACCACGGGTGGAGTACGAGTTTCGACCAATACGGAGAAGAGCAACAAAGGACAATAAGGAGTGTTGCATCATCGAGGTGCAGGGACAAGCAACACGGACTATGGGTGAGCCGAGGATGCTCGTGCTCGACCAAGGCATATTCAATGAAGCGATGGAAGAGATGCAGATGTGATAGTTGGTAATTTCTATATCTTTGAGACTATTGTACATGCATTGATAATCCAGGTTCAACCCACTCTTATATTTATACTATTACGAGTTTGAGTAGTATCTTAGAAAGAGTAATACAAGTATGACATTTTGGTGCAAATCCATGGGCATAGTGTCATTGTGAATAGAGTTTATAGAGGTGCTATCGAGGAATACGAGAATATGAGTTTCGGAGGGTGTTCGAGTTATCATTTAGAGTTTGATGTGATATTAGAGATGGATTAGTTTGTCAGACACTAGAAGTAGTGGATTGATTATGTGGGCGTGAAGAAGTGGCACTATGGGCAGTGGCAAGGGAAGTGACTTTTATCGGCAAAGAGGTTGAACCACCTCTACAATGTGATATCATGCTCTTGCTTGCTAGAGCGATAAGTTCAAAAGAGGGTGTGAAGCCTACTTAGTATGTGATAGATCTGAAAAAGAGAGGGTGGGCTGGTTTATCAGATATCCATACAATTTGTGATTATCTGGATGTGTTTTCGGAGGAATTGCCGAGATTGCCTCCATAAAGAAAGATTGAGTTTGCAATTGACATTGTTCTAGGTGCCACTCTAGCATCCATTACACTATATAGAATGGCTCCATTGGAGTTAAAGAGTTCTGGTCGATGATTACGTGCACAAAAGTGCTATTTTGAACCCTATTTATTGCCAGGTTTTGGAGTGCTTTGTGTACTAATCATTCTAGTCTTTCAGATTTGCACATTAGTCCCTCTTATTTTCTTGATCGCATTTTGTGGCAATTTTTGCGATTTTTGCGAGCTAATTATCTGAAATTGTTAGTCGATCCAAGCATGAAGAGAATTCTAGTCAAACTCAGCATTTCAAATCAAGATGTCGAAGGAGAGAAAGAGCAAAATGTGAAGAAAAGCTTACCGGCTGCGGGAAAGCTACTCCTGCGAGCAACAGCCTACCACGGCTCCGTGCCCCGTGCATCCTGCAGCCTGTTCTCCTGCATTTCACGCTTTTGTTCTTTTTATTATAGTTTTTGGTTTTTCTCCTTTCTACCCTTGTTGTAATCACTTATGTTTGGATTTGTATGGTATTTCACTTGGTTTGTGGGCTACATAAGCCATTTGTATACTTGTTGGAAGGGCGTTTTTGTTATGAATAAAAAATTAGGGCTCAGTTCTCCCGGTTTTTCCTTTTCTCTAATTTTCTCTCCCTTTCTCGGCTACAAACACTCCTCTCTCTGAGGATGACAACTCGAGGATGGTTAACTATACCTCTTCCTCCTTGAAGAGGAGAAATTGGCAGCTAGGGTTTGGAGGTAACATACAGTCCTCTGTTTTTAATGTACGCATTGCTTGGTTGTTAAGTTCACCTTCTCACTTAGGGTTAAAATCTCTTAAGCATGCTCTCTTTAATGTGTATTTGGCAAGCTTTTGGGCTCAATGGATACTTTCACTAGATCATTGAGGCTCGGGATCAGATTGTCTCTGTAGTTATGCGTGGAGTGGGTTTTTTTTTTTTTTTTTTGAGATGTGTTTTCAGCGCTAGGGACATTTATGCCCATTTAAATCTTTATGTTTCGAAGAAAATCATAGGGTTTAGTTTTAAAGCTAAATGAAGATCCGGTTCGGGGGAAATGATTATATGTCATGCTCCCAGCGCGAGAAAAAGACTCGAGGACTTATGTTAGTTGCCTATAAACCACGGTGGCACGAGACTTCAGGGAGTTCTTTTCTTATTTTCTTCATTTAGTTTGATCGGTGAACAACAATCTCCCATTTTTACCAGGCAAAATCAAATTTAATTCACCGTTTTGACTTCACTCAAATCATTTGTGCGAAGAAAACCCATCCCACAGTGTTCGATACTGAGCGCATTATCTTTGCGGTAACGGCTACGCGGCGGTAGAATATAGGAAACAAATATTGTTGATTAGAGGATCACTCTGATGTACGCGAATCAAATGGCGTCAAATTCTTGGGGATGGTACCTAAATGCGAATGACTTGTGTGGAACGCTTGTGATCCTCATCACAAGTTTTGGTGAATTCTACATTATATTAATGTCAGTTTTTATTTCAATTCATTGTAAAAAAATAAAAAATTCCTAGGGAGGCTGTTTTGATGTTATTTGTGTGCCATATTTCTCTGCGAGGATTGCATGTTCTAGTGGGCTGAACTAGAGCAAATGGAACACAAGGGAGAGCATTGTGTGAAAGTACCACATTGGAGAGGGAAACCACAAAAG
This sequence comes from Tetrastigma voinierianum, assembly GCA_016808115.1. NCBI lineage: Eukaryota > Viridiplantae > Streptophyta > Magnoliopsida > Vitales > Vitaceae > Tetrastigma > Tetrastigma voinierianum. The sequence goes on from JAEQBH010008209.1 coordinate 20,318, forward strand.
CTTATATGTCATGAGGATTATAGAAACAATGGATGAGTTCACCATATGGTAATTGCTTACAACCATAGTTGGAGATCACACAAATTCCTCATGGGAACCCGAAGACCTCATAATATAAGACCTCTGAACCTTCATATTATCTTCCCAGCTCTCGACAGCCACGACCCCATCCACTGTTGACGAGCCATCACGAACGGCGAAAATAGTGGATAATTTACGTAGAAGACAAAGGGCATTGATGTCATTGATCGGTAACCGCAGTAGAGAGCTCTTGAACAAGGAATTGGATGGGTTCCAAAGCGAAATTGATCAAAAATTGGACATCCTGCAGGAATCCATCTCAAAGCTCACTAATCAGCTTGTTCATCAAGAGGAAGAAAATCCAGAAGGAGGGTGCTTGACTGACACCATGGTGGAGGAAGCGAGTGTCGACGCGAGGGTTATCGAGATCTCGTATACTTGTGTTGCTGTTTGTCCATGGGAGAAAGAAGAAGAAATCCAGCGCCTTGGGCGGGAGGGGCGGAGTGGAAAGGAAGAAAGGAGAACGAGGCCCATCATTCAACCAAACCCCATAGATTTGGATCCTAATGCCACTACCGACTCAAAAAACAACCCAGCACCCGGTAGCCCCTCGGTGACCAAGTGTACATCGACCCACTGCGGCAAAATCAAGACTGCCTTTTGCTCCCAAAGCTAAGGCCGCAATTTACCTTGCTTTTGTTGGCTAAGTAACCCCGAGAATAGTGGCCTACGTACGGAATTTTGCCACCATAGAAATTCTGGCGGTTGCCACGTTGCATGACACGGCCCGGTTGGTTGGTCTTGGAGTTCGGTTGCTGGAGCACCCGAACGGCATTTCGAGCTCGCCCGATTCAATGACAACCTCGAGGCCTAAAAGTGGTTTGAGAGCACGATCTCCCCACACTTTTATTTTTAATTTTTCTTGTCCTTATTTTTATTTTATCGTATTTTATTTTGATTTCTTTAATTTTCTTTATAGATTTTCTCTAATTTTTTAATTAATTCTTGTTTTTAAATTAATTTTCCTTTTACGCAATTTTTCCTAATTTTCTTAACGTTAATTTTTTGAAGTTTGAGTTAAATATTGGGCTGAATGAAGATCGGGAAAGTGAAAATTCGCTATGGGATTACGAAATTTTAATGACTTGAAAATTTTAAGCTAAACTGAAAATCTCTGTACCTTCATTCACGTGACAAGCAGCGCACAATGTCTCCATTTATATATATATATATATATATATATATATATATATATATATATATAAATTTTTTTATTATTATTATTTTTTTATATTTTATATATTAAAAAAAAACGTTTGTTTTTATATATTTTGTTAAAAAAAATTTTAAATTATTATTTTTATTTTATATATATATAAAAAGTTTGTCTCTCTCAAAAAAAAATTTTGTTTTTATTTTTTTTTATTATTTTTATTTTTATTTATTAATTATTTTATTTTGTTTTCAAAATAAAAAAAAAAAAAAAGTTTCGCACCACCGGTAATTTTCATGGCAGCGATCGCTAATAAGGCCTGGTACGACCTCCAATTTTGTTTAGCTCATAACTTTTCATCCGAACTCCGTTTTGGCGTTTTAATTTACCGTTGAGCTTAGAGTGTAGAATCAAATATGGCCAGAAAAACATTTTGAAATTATTATGAAGGTGTAATTTTTAAAAATGCTTACAACTAGAATCACTTTTTCCTCTCTTTTCTTCTCTTAACTTGTTTGTTTGAAGCCCAAGCGGAGTGAATAAAGTGTCGATGAGAGCTTACGAGTCTCTATCCAAGTGATCACACATCTCATCAGGAGGTAACACTTCCTTCTCTAATTTTCTAATCAGAGCCCCATTTCGGACAGGATCATTTGAGGTTGGGGGAGAGTTAGCGAAGGAAGTGGCTTTTGTATTTATGTTTTGTTATTATTTTGAGCAAGCCCAATTTGTGATGTTCAGTGGCTTGCTGGGTTCCCTTTCTATAAAGCTGTTATACCATACAACTTACTTTTTCAAAATTTGGACCCATTTTGCAACCAAAAATTTTGTGTGTTTTGCCTAGCTCATAGTTTGAAAAATTGAAACTTTGTTCAATTCTATTGATGTTAGATTGGTTCCATGCTTGGTTGAGTGAATGATTAGTTGAATTCTTTTTGATTTCGACCTTTTTCTTCCACCTTTAGCCCCAACAACCACACAGAGCACGTGGAGTTTTGATGATGAAATTTGCAAAGCTGGCATAACCTCTTTTTACTTTGCATAACCTACCTATAGTTTCATTGGCCTTTAATAGGTTAGGACCCATGTGAAAGAAGGCGATGCGTCTTGAAAAAAAAGAGAAAGCAGAGAAAAAGAAAAAGAAAAGAGCAAAGAAAAAGAATAAATATTGCAATGCTTTGCCTTGAAACAGAACGCGGTCAGGGTATGTAAAGCGAAAGCCTTTAAAGCCAGGTGCCCCAAACCTTCAGCGGTTGGGAGTCACTTGAGCTTAGTCGATTACATGGGTGGATGAGTGGGTTGAGCAAGTTTAAGTGCTGGAGTCTCGAAATCATTCGAAGTCCGAGGTGAAACTGAAGAGTTAGTGGTCGAAAGATCCTCATGACTTGGTGCCTTAAGCCTTAATTGGTTGAGAGTCATCGGTAGATCCAGATTACATGGACTTTGGTGAGGTCGATTCTCGACGTGCACCACAACACAAAAGAATTGTCGAATAAGAGGTGGGTCCTGATCTATTTAGGTTGGTTAGCGTGTGCTGGGTCATGGTAGTACTGGAGTTGGGGGAGAGTGCGGTTTGACCGGGTTTATTGTTGAGAAGCTAATCAAATAAACACTTAGATTTTGGTGGAAGTTCTGGTTGTAGTCATCGAAGGAAGCTCTTTTGATACTCAATTTTGTATGGCATTCATTCTCTCTCGAGATGGTTATTGGGCTGGGTTTTGATGATTCTTGCTTAGAGTTAGGCATTACTTCTTGCAGCCTTTTTGAAATGCAACCTTTTGTAACATAATTTTGTTATCGTTTTGTATGCTCTTTCTTTCTTTCTTTCTTTCATTGCTAAGGGACTAGCAATGTGTAGGTTAAATTGTGATTAGTGCCCGAGTGCTATTATTTTGAACCATGTTTATTATAGGTTTTGAGTGCTTTTTGTGTGCTAATCAATTCTAATCTTTCCAGTTTGCACATGCAGGTCCCTCTTATTTCTTGATCGCATTTTGTGGCAAATTGTGCAGTTTTTGCGAGCTAATTATGCCGAAATTGTTGAGTCGATCAAAGCACGAAGAATTCTAGTCAAACTCAGCATTTAAAATCAAAGATCAGAAGGAAAGAAAAGCGAGAAATATATGAAAAAACACCAACTATGAGAAGCTTCTCTGTGACAGCGTACACACGACTCGACAGCGTGCATCCTATGACCCACACAATTCTCTGCATTCACGCTTTTTGTTCTTTTTGTTCTGATTTTGGTTTTTCTCCTTTCTACCCTTGTTGTAATCACTTATGTTTGGATTGTATGGTATTTACTTGGTTTTGTAAGGCTACACATAAGCCATTTGTATACTTGTTGGAAGGGACGTTTTTTCTTTGTAGAATAAAGTGGGGCTCGATTCTCCCGGATTTTCCCTTTTCTCATTTTCTCTCCTTTCTCGGCTACCAAACACTCCTACGAGGGATGGTTGGCTAGGCTCTCCTCCTTGAAGAGGAGAGTTGCTGGCTAGGGTTTGGAGGTGCTTGTAGCGGTCCTCTGTTTTTAACGCCTGCGCATTTATGGTTGTTTAAGTTCTGGCTTCTCACTTGGGTCCAAAATCTCTTAAGCATGCTCTCTTTAATGTGTGTTGGCAGAAGCTTTTGAGTTCGATGGATACTTTCACTAGATCCATTGAGGCTCAGTTAGTTGTCTCCTTCTAGTTATCGTGGAGTAAGGTTTTTGATATGTGTTTTCACTGCTAGGGACATTTATGCCCATTTAAATGCTATTTTCAAAAGAGAAAATCACAGGGTTTAGTTTTTAAAGCTAAATGAAGATGGGTTCGAAATAACATATGTCATGCTCCCCAGCAACGAGGAAAAAAGACCGAGGACATGTTGGTTGCCCTATAAACCTAACCCGGTGGCCTGAGACCCGAGGAGTTCTTTTCTTATTTTTCTTCATTTAGTTTGATCGGTGAATAACGATCTCCCCTGTTTTTGAGCAAAATCGAATTTAATTCACCATTTTGACTTCCTCAAATCATTTGTCTGAAAACCCATCAAGTGTTCGACCCTAAGCGCTATCTTGCGGTAGCTTGACTACGGTAAGGAGGGCTTCTCAAAGGCTAAATATTGTTGATTCCGGATCACCCTACCGTGGCACGAATCATTCAGTTTGCAAGAATTCTTAGAGGAGGGATTTATTCGTTCAAGTGTATCACCATGGGGAGCTTTAGTGCTCTTTGTTAAGAAGAAAGACGGTACATTTCGGTTTTGTGTTGATTATGAACAGGCGAACAAAATGATAGTGAAGAGCAATTATCGTTCACCCCGAGTGTGACTTGTTCGACCGATTAAAAGAGGTGTGAGTGTCTTTGAATCGACTGCGATGCGGGTATCATCAGTGGATTAAAGATGGATGTGAATAAGACGGTGTTTAGAACGCGGTATGGACATTACGAGTTCCTTGTAATGCCATTTAGGTTGAAAAATGCACTAGCGGCTTTCATGAACTTAATGAACTGTGTTTTTTTATCATTTTTATATCGGTTTCTCGTGGTGTTTATGAATGAGCATCCTGTATTCAAAGGATCGGAAGATCATACGCACCTTGAGTAGTGTTAGAAACAACGAGAAGAGCGATTGTATGGAGAAATAGTATGTGTGAATTTTGAAGATTTGAAAAGTGTCCCCTTTCTTGGACACATTATATCAGAATAAGGAATTAGGGTGGATCTAAGAAAGATAGAAGTGATTCTTGAATGGAAACCACCGAGAAGTGTCACGGAAGTTCGTAGTTTCCTAGGCGTAGCAGGTACTACAGAAGGTTCGTTAAGGGGTTCGATGACTGACTAGGGCCCACATGGCCAGATTGCCTCCCGAGAATGTGAAATTTAAGTGAGTGGAAAGTGTCGAGCTAGTTTGGAAAAGTTGAGGTGCTCTTGCTTAGGCGTATGGTAAGAATATGTGATCTTTCTTACGTGCTTAAGTTAAATGGACACGGATACGTCATGTCTGATAGGGTAAAGTGGTAGCTTATGATTCAAGGAAGTTGAACCTGCATGAAAAAAATCACCCTACGCGTGATTTGGAATTGGCCGTAATTGTGTTTGCATTGAAAATATGGAGACATTATCTTTACAGAGAAAAGTGTTTCATTTACACTGATCTCAAAAGTATTAAGCATTTGCCCTCGCAATGGGAGCTTAACTTGAGATAACGTAGATGGATGGAATTGATCAAGGATTATGATTGTGTGATCGATTATCATCTCGAGAAGGCCAATGTAGTAACAAATGCTTGGAGTAGAAAGTCAGTAAAAACACTTCGAGCGTTGAATGCTCATTTGTCATTGTCAGGTGACGGTGCAATAATGGCATAATTGATACTTAAAAGCGGATTTGTTGAATCGAGGTGCTAGAGGCATAAAAGAATGGCGACAAATTATTTGCCGATTATCAAATCGAATATAGTGGGGAAAGAAACTGAGTTTATATCAAAAGATGATGGATTCTTATACTATAGAGATCGAGTTTGTGTACCTAATGATGATGAATTGAAGAAATCCATACTTAAGAGGCACCGCAGTGGATCTTTGCTAACATCGGGTAACCGCAATGTATTATGATTTGAAGACTTCATACTAGTGGTCCAGAATGAAAAGAGATATATCGAAATTTGTGACCAAGTGTATGGTGTGTCAAAAAGGGAAGGTATAACATCAAGTTCCTTCGGGATTATTGCAGCCTATTAAAATACCCGAGTGGAAATGGGACTGAATCACAATGGCTTTGTGGTGGTTACCGGTGACGGGGAAGCTTGTATGACATTTCGGTTGAATTAGGTGGTAGACCCGATTGACTAAGTCAGCTCACTTCCTACCAGTGAAAACTGACTATTCACTTGACAAGCTTCAGAGCTTTACATAAGGGAAATATTTCGATTACATGGGATTCCAATATCGATCATTTCGGATAGAGATCCGAGGTTTACCTCAAGATTTTGGGGAAAGTTGCATGAGGCTTTGGGCACTCAACTGAATTTTAGCAAAGCGTTCCACCTGCAAACAAATGAATGATCGGAAGAGTGATCTAAGTGTTGGAAGATATCTTGAGTTGTGTGTCGACTATATAGTATGGTTGGATAGACACATTCCTCTAGTTGAATTTGTGTACAACAATAGCTTCCAGTCAAGTATTGGAATGGCGCCTTATGAGGCTCTCTACAGAAGAAAATGCAGAACACCATTGTGTTAGACCGAGTTCAGCTAGAAGAAGATAATTGGCCTCGATTTGATTCAAGAAACCGAGGAAAAAGTGAAAATGATTAGAGAAAGATTAAAAGTGGCCACAGATAGACAAACATCCTACGCCGACATGAGAAGAAAGGATATTCGATATGAGATTAGCGAAAAAGTGTTTTTGAAAGTATCGCCTTAGAAGAAGGTAAAGAGACTTAGGAAAAAGGGCAAGTTTAGCCCTAGGTTCATTGAGCCATATGAGGTGATAGAGAAAGTGGGTCCAGTGGCATACAGATTAGCTTTACCTCCAGAGTTGGAAAAAATTCATAATGTTTTCCATGTGTCAATGTTGAGGAGGTACAAGTCAGACCCATCGCATGTAGTCTCTTTGGAGACGATTGAGCTTAGACCGGATTTGACGTATGAAGAGGAGCCGAGGTAGAGATCTTGAAAACGGGAATTGAAAAGAGTTTCAGAAAAAATCAAATCTCATTGGTAAAAGTGTTGTGGAGAAACAACAAGACCAAGGAAGCCACGTGGGAAAGCAAAGAAGTTATGCGACAATAATATCCTCAAGTATTAAATGAAGGTAATTTTGAGAATGAAATTCTTTTAAAGAGGGGAAAGTTGTAACGCCCTGAAAATACCCTAACAGTTTTATAACATGTTCAGGGTGTAAAATAAATTAAATTTTATTTTTCTGGAGTTTAAATGGCTAAAAACGAAAAATGATAAAAACTCAAAAATTTTACAGGGGAGCAATTAATTGGTAAAAATATGTCGAATGAGGACTGGGAGTCGTAAATGAGTAATGTAAGTGCCAAAGTATAAGTAAAATGAAATGAAGTGAAATAAGTGAAGTATGAAGCTTTAAAAGTGAGAAAATGAAAAATGGGAATTTGTGTGTAGCCAAACAAGGCTTAGTGAAGGATATTTATTAAAAGACCAAATATTGGTCTTTGAGAACATTCTCTCTCATTCCCTCATTCTCTCGATTTGCTCGTCTCTCTCTTTCTCTCTCTCGCTGGGATTTACGTCTCTCAAACTCTCACGGATCGCACCTTCCACTTTGAAAGCAGAAAATCACTTAGTTTCCCTCATTCTCCAATTCCATTTTGTCTCTAGTCTAAACCTAGGCCCGATCTACTCCTAAGTTGAGAAATCGATGGACGATATGTGATGAGGAGTTGCGGCTAAGTTAAGAAGAAAATTAGGGTTTTCGCTCCTTCTTGTAAGGTAAGTGTAAATCAAGCCTAGATCTATGGAAAAGCTAGTGTATTGGGGTAGAAATCAACCCTAACTGGAAATCCCAGAATGGTCGACTGATTTTCTCATTTGTTCTTCCTACGTCTCTTCTTTGTTCAGTTTTGTGTTTGATTTGTGAAAACTGAAATGTTGAGATGAAATATGTTTATGTGTTTTTGTTTTGAACCTCAAACGAACTGATTTGAGTGGTTGGTAACTGTTTTCAAGTGGATTAAACATGAAAAAGAGGAAAAGAAAAGCGGCGGAGTGAATGCGAGAGAAATTTTCACAAACTTGCAACATTCCTGACCCTTGAGAAAAAATTTCATGCGGTTGTGAAATTTTGCGCGAGAGCAACTAGAAATGAATGCCAAACTTCAATTGGCCATAACTTTTTCATCCGAACTCTGATTCGTCCATTATTGGACTCTACGGAAATCTATTTGAGTATAGAATCTAACCCTATGCTATTTAATGGCAATTGGTGCTCACATATTTGCTAAAAATTTGATTGTATCACCAAGTGTACTAATTGCTTGGTTGTGTTAGTGTTTAAGTTGATTTTTCCTTTCTATAATCCCCCTAGGTGTAAGTGAACTGTGTGGGCGTCCCATAACCCACAAATAGGATTAAAAATGAGGCATAACAATGCCTAAAACAAATGTAAAGGATTTTCTAAGGAGGAGGAATTAAGGAAAAAAAGAAAGGAAGAATGTATGGAAAAAGAGTCGGGTGAAAAATTTAGAATACCGGTAGTAATACTGATTGTTAATGGTATTGGAATGAGGACGACGAGGGAGGAAACCCGAATTGATCAAATTCCGAGGGATTGGAATCAAAGTGAGGCTTTTTGGTTTGTTCTTCGACTCTCTCTCTTTTGTTTTCATTTTAGATTTCTTCTCCACTTCTCTCTCTCTAGTTCCAAAGTGTTTAAATGATTACAAAATGATTTGAATTGCTGAAATGATTTATAAGAAAAAGCATATTGATTTCTTTTAATTGATTGTGAAATGATTTGCATATGAAAATTTGCATGAATATTGAAAATAAATTGTTTGTGTAAATGTACATACTATACTATATTTTTCTATGAATGATTTGAATGCCCTTAATAGAATGTTAAACATTAAATTCGAGTTGAGGATAGATTGGTATACCAAAAATGGTCAAATTAATAGTCGCTGAAACGAGCAACAATGTGATGTATTGTCACTCATGATCCGTAGCCAATGGGATAGTATGCGATAGTGTTCCGCAATTGATTTTAATGTCGGTCATTGTGTGAGGCCGTCACAGGTATTTATAAAGTAAAATATTTTTATACCGGCCTACAGCCCAATGGGACCGTGCCAATGATTTCGTTATCCTATGCACTTAAAGCATATGTAAAATTCGTTTAAGGGAAAATTGATAAGGAAAACTGTAAAGTGCATGATTTGTATTTTGAATGATTTATTGCATATGAAAGTGCATATATGGAATTATCAATAGACTATAAATGAATGTATATGAAATTAATATATGTATTGTATTGCATTGATCATTTAAAAAAGTTCAAAAGCATTGTTTAGAAAAATTGCATGATTTGTGTTAAATTGAAATGGAAGAGAGAATTGTATAGAACAACTAAGCATGAAAATGTTTAGCGCGTTGTTTTTATCATTGCACAGGTACCAAGTGAAAAGGTACAAAGACATAGACAGATGGATCAAATTAAATCCATCAGAAGTCACACGAGAGGATAGTAAAATTTCGAGTCACATACATATGTGAAGTGATGGAAGCTCATTTTGTACAAAGAAACTATTATGAAAATTGAACCCTGATTATGTTTTGTAAATATTTGGATATTGAAAACGGCTAATAATGTCGCATTGTATAAAGGTGGGAAATGGACCAAATGGGCAAGAAATGCCACATCGAATGGAAAAAGAGTTTTGTGATCAAATGATGGGCCCTCTTTATGTTAAAGTGGTATTTACGTATATATATTTTCATTGAGTAGTTGAAATGTGTTTGGAAAATTACTTATATTTGGATTATTCGATGATTCAAAAATAAAAATAAAAAGTGTATTGCATCTAGGTCGGGTTAAAGCCTCCGAGGTCGAGTTAGTCTGTGGCTATAAGCCGTCACACCAAACTTTACCAAACTCATAATTCCCAATTGTGCATGCTATTGTGAAGCTCCTTGTACCTTGCATTTTCTGAGGAAGATTCATCTGAATTATAGCACTGCAATTGGCAGATAAGCCCACCACTCCCCCTTCCTCTAACTTCCTCTTTTTGCTGATAATGTCCTTCATAAACTTTGCATAGTGTGGCATTTGAGCTAATGCCTCAGAAATGGGATGTTGATTTCAAGCTCCTTAAAAACATTCAGGAACTTAGCATATTGACCGTCCAACTTTGATTGTTTCAATCTCTATGGGAATGGAATAGGAGGTTGATAAGTTCTCACTTCCTTCTTCTACACTGTCTCCTCTTTTTCCACTTTACCTTGCTCTTTCAACTAATCTTTTTCATCTAAGACCCCATTTCGGCTTTTCTTTTTCTCACTGATTGTTGAATTCTGATATGCTTTCTCAGTTTCAGCCTCAGTCTATATCTTCTCAGTTTCATTGCTACCTTTCAACTCTTTTCAACTTCTCAATGTGACTGCTATACGGTCCTTGAAGTTCTTTGGTGTTACTAGGAAGACTCCACTGGCGGTCTACTGAGGGACAATTACCCCTTGAGTTACATTTTTTCATGTAAGCATTTGTATTGGCCTAAAACACAATTGTGTTTTCTTGGAAACATTGCAATTTCAGCAAATTTCTAATCATGCAGGTTCAATATCTTCTTGTTCTTAGACATGTAAGTCATCAACTGATCTTCAAAGGACTGGGATATCCTTTGTCCTTGATTTTCTGCTCTCTGACCACCTTATTTCTGTCCTTGGAAACTAGGTGGTGCTTGGTTATGATAATTCTAAAAATTTTGAATTGGTGTTTGACCCTGCTTCATTCCACCTCCATAAGAAAAGTTTTCATGATTCCTTAAGGTTGGGGTATAGTGGGTTGGAAGGTTTTTGTTTGGCTTGAAGTTATAGCTTCTATTCCTGATTCGTGCCACAGTAGGGTGATCCGGAATCAACAAAATTTATATCCTAAGTTCCTCTGCTGTAGTAGCGGCTTCTTTGCTTGATATAGTGATCTAGGGGTCGAACAGGGGATGGGTTTTCTTTGTACAAATGATTTAAGTGAAGTCAAAAATGGTGAATTTGGTTTGGATTTTAAGGCTTGGTAAAAACAGGGGAGTTGATGTTTTGCAAGCGAAATAAAATGAAAATAAGAAAAATAACTCCCTTGAAGCATTGGGCTATTGGTTTTGGAGTCCCTAAGGCAGGCGAGAGGTCCAATGGGTTCATTTCCTCGCGTTGGGGAGGATGACATATAGTCATCTCGAACGGATCTTCATTTAACTTTAAAAACTAAACCCTAATAATTTTCCTTTTGATAGAAAGCATTTATTTAGCATTTATGGTTCCTACAGTGAAAAAATAACCCCTTAACCTACCTCCAGTGGCTCGTAAAGGGCAACTAATGGATATCAGTGTATCTAAAGCTAAGAATACACTGAACCCTAAAAGCTTGCCAAGTATTGGCCAAAGAAAGTACATCAAAAGCTTTGAAGCCTAAAGTTACGAAAGTGGGAACCAAAATGTCAAAACTTCTGGCTGCGTGAAAAGCAGGAACCTCCGACCTCAGTCCTAGCCCCGAAGCAGCCTTCTGCTTCAAGGAGGAAGGGTTTAGCCGCTCATCCTCCAAGTTGTCATCCTTGGAGGGTGTTTGACCACCCAGAAAATAAGAAGAATGGAAAGAAAATGAAGCAGAGAAGCGGGACGGGAGAGGTGAAAGCTTCTCCAAGAATTTAATATGATGTTGATTGATGTTTACAAACCTTGACTACAGCTTATAGTGTGCAGAGCAAGGGAAATTACAAAAACAAGCAAAACAAGGCTATTACAAGGGTAGAAAGGAGAAAAACCAAAACGGAGTCGTTTGAACACAAAAACAGGAAGCAGAAATTTCGCTATGCACAGTGATTTTCGCTATCATAGCGAAAATTCGCTATGATAGCGAAAATTCCAGCGTAGCGAATTTTGGCACTGTTCAGCACTGTTCCTCCCTGGCTACTGTTCCATTGCTCCCTGCTTCATTTTTCTTCTATTTTATGCTCTTCTTTCCTCTTGGTCTCTGATCTATGATGTTGAGTTTGACTCGAATTCTTAAGTGTTTGGATCGACTGACAATGTTGGCATTATTAGCTGTAAAAGCGCAAAATTTGCCACAAAATGTGTCGATAGAATAGTAGGACCTTAATATGCATCGGGTTAATTAGAATGATTAGTATACAAAAAACACTCAAAACCTATAATAAATAGGGTTCAAAATAGCACTTTTTGAGCACAAATCAATTCCCATTAACAAACTGAGCTTCCTCAACCTGATAGGGACCTTCATAAGAAAGTCCCTCATTAGCAGCACATTTCTGCCTAGCACCTTCCACCACTCCTACTTCATTATAGGAATTATCTCTTCTTTCTAATAGTTCTTCAAATACGTTCATGATTGTATCACAGCTTAGCTTCAATGGTGACATCTTGTTGACTCGATTACTCCGCCTCTCGACTCTTCTTTGCTCCACGAGCTTTAGATAAGAGCTGCGTAGTTTGCTCTTTACTAGTTCCTCTCTTAGCTGAGTAGTTTCCTCAGCACTTTCCCTTTTGAATGCACCTCCAGAGGCTGCATCCATAGTTCCTTTCGAAGTGTAATTTATTCCATAGTAGAAGATGTCCATCTGAGTCATCTTCTCAATCCCATGCATGGGACATCTCCTCAACAACTATTTGAATCTTTCCCAAGTAGTGAATAAAGATTCATCCTCTTTTGTTTAAAAAAAAAATTGATTTCTCCTGTCCTCTTAGAAGTTATAGCATGAGGGAAATATATTCCTAGATAAGCTTCCACAAGCTCTTCCCAGTTGTCTACTGATCCATAGGGTAGGGACTCAAACCAACTTACTGCTGTATCCCTTAAGCGAAAAGGAAATAGTTGAAGTTTGATCACATCCGGAATGACTCCATTCAGCTTCACTATGTTGGTCATTCTCAAGAATCTACCCAAGTGCTCATTTGGATCTTCACTGGGGTGCCTAGTGAAATGATGTTGTTACACCATAATAATGAGGGCAGGTTTCAATTCAAAATTGTTGGCCTTTATAGTTGGCTGCCTTACTATAGAATATTCCTCTCTTATAATTGGTCTCCAAAAGTCTTCCATTATCCTCTATCCATGCTGAGGTCTATCAGTTGCAACAACAAGTACATTCTGATTAGCTTGTTCTTCATCTTCCATAACCGATGTTTTTGCTGCTACTATTTCTTTCTTGTGATTTCTTATTGTCTTATCTAGCTAAATGTCTAGTGGCAATAAATCAGCTCAATTCTTCTATGCATGTAAGAATCACCTAAAATTATAGCACACTAACATCAAAGTAAGTTTACTAGATAGGCTTGATTATAATCTGTTTAGCATAAAAGAAAGACAAGCAATGAATCCACTTCTTCAGTTAAAACTATTTTTGTATTTTTCTACAAAAAAATTCATAAAAATTTAAAAATGTCTAAATGAATGAAAGAATTTTTGTATACTATTCTTTAATGAAAAAGAAGATTAAAACTAAATAGATTAGAGGTTTCACTGAGTTGGAATAACATTGGAAATGGGACAAGTATTTCTGATCATCAAATTTGCATAAGGTTCAATAACATTATAGTCATGAACTTGAATTCTGGATTTGTCCAAGAGCATAGTAGTATAGCCTTAGAATACCTCATGACACTATACATTTCACTCTTTAACACCAGATTCCTAAACCAGGTCCATGGGTCTAAACAGTTACTTTTAGGATTTTATCCTCTTTTTAAGATCTAGTTGTTTTTCATAAACAAGTACTTCACAACCATCTCTCAGGATTGAAGTTTTCTTACCCCCATAGACAGGATAACATAAGCCTCCTTCAATTTAATTGACATCTCAATTTGAGTTTGGTTAGAATAATCACTCCTATCTTACAAGAGCACAAACATTCTCTCAAACTAAGATGAAACCCCTAAGTATGAAATGAGAAAATCAGCAAATGGTTCTTATGCCTCGGGAACACACTTCTGCTGTCACCTAGAAATGAACCTTGAAGTAAGAGATTAGAACATCACCAGTGATTACTACCCAAATAGTGTTGTTTCATACCCTTAACACTCCATGTTTTGAGGACTTTTTCTGTAGTAATCAGCCTAATTAACCCAGTTGACATGTTAAGGACCTAACAAGGGTCCTAATCAAATTTTGTAGCTGGTTTTGTTGTTTTCAAAGGCTATATATATATTAAAGATAGGTATTCAGCTCAGGCATGAAGAACCCAGTTGCAGTTCAAAGCTAAAGAGCATAAAAGAAGGCAAAAGCAAAAGCAAAGAAAGATGTAGTAGCAAACCTTGCAAAATTTGCATTCGCAACCCCTGTGAAATTTCGCAAGGGTTGCTTGTGAAATTTCGCAGACCCTGCGAAAATGTTTGCCACATTTGACTTTTTGATCTTTTTGTGTTTTACCCACTTTCTCCCTATGTAATAGTGTTTTATTTTGTATATTTTGGTAAATTGTATTGACTTTGGTGGTATGTAATACCCTAGAGAAGACTTTGTAATCAGTTTTTCATCATTGAATTTGATTTTAGGAAGCTTACGCAGGAAGCTTCCATTTTTCTCTCATTTTCTCTTTTCCATTTCTCGCGAACCAAATAGCCTCTAAGAAGAGGAGGAGCGGCTAAACCCTATGTTTCCTTGGAGTAAAGGAAACTAGGTGAAGGTACCGGATGAAAAGGTGGGGGTTTTCCATGTTTTAACGGAGGTATTTTCCATCATTAATGGTTTCTTTTCAAATACTAGTTTTAATCCCTTCAGGTTACCTTGAATGATCCGTACTTGGTAAGCTTTTAGGGTTCAATGGATGCTTATAGCTAGATCCATTGACATTTGTTACTTATCATTTATGGGTTTTTGGAAGGCGATTCAAGGTGATGTTTTTATTTCCTTCAAATCTGAGTTCGATCCCGCTTGAATCACCTTAAGTGTTAGTATTTGAAACCTTGGCTCTCAAGGATCATTGGATACTTAATGCTAGATCCAGTGATGTTCGTCAATTATCATTAATGGGCCATTGGAAAGTGAGTCAAGGAGATGTTCTTCACTGTCCGAGACCATTAATGGGAAGAAAATACCCTTTTTCAAGGATATTTATTTAGGGGCAGTTATTATAGCTAAACCAAGAACCAATTCGGGAGATAACTATATGTTATCCTCCCCAAGGCGAGGAAAAGACCCGGGAAAACCCCTCCTTTGCCTAAGGAACCTGAAACCTAGTGACTTGGAACTCCAAGGAATTTATTCTTTTTAAATTTTCACCAGTGATTCGACAAGTGATACTTAGAGTGCATTAGTTCTAAAGATATTAACTTATCATACCCCTAAGTTACTGCTCTTTTCTCTCAGGTAGTCAATCTTTGTGTCACTCAAAGGGATCCTGGAAATCATAGCATAGATACCTTTTTGGGTATAATCTACTGATACTTAATATAGTTCACTATTGAAACAATATCAATTAAATCAATCGAATATTCAATTCCACAAAATTCATTTTAAATACTTACAAAATGATAACCAAAACACAAATTCCTTCCCAAAGGGGCTTAGCCTTCCATATCTGAATCACAAGTGACAATGACTGGTTGATCAAACAAATTCAATGAAACTGTAATCAAAACAGAATAAAAATGAATTCAATAAATCCCAAATTCACTCAGGATTCGAACAAAAGTAGCTTGATTTACAACAACTTGAATTTCAGCTTAGATCTATGCTCTAATCTAAGAATGAAAAACTAAAAATAAATAAATAAATAAATAAAAATATATACAAAAGCTGTAAAGCCCCAAAAATACCCTATAATTTTTTAAATAAATTTTTTTATATTCCAGGTAAGAATTGAGTCAAACTTGGGTTTTTCCGAGAAAAACTAAATTGATTGAACCCAGAAATAAACCCAAGTGTGAAAAGGGCAAATTTTGAATTGGTAAAATGGGGACCTAAGGGTCAAAAATAGAATAAGCTTGAATGCTAAAGGTAGTGAATTAAATGATAAATGAAAGTGAAATAATGACTAAAAAGGAGAAAAATGAGAAATGGAATTTGTGCTTAAGCCAAACATGGCCTTACACTTAAAAAGAGAAATAAGACCAAATGTGGTCTAAGAACAGCACATTTGTGCATTTTGAGGAAAAAAAACGTTTTTTAGAGAGAGGGAAAGGAGAAAAAAAGTTAAGTTTTTAGATTAGTTGGAGATTGGTGTGAATCTTTCCATGTTTGTGCAAGATCTTGCAAGAAGGAAGAAGGAAAAATTTAGGGCTTCAAAAATTAGCAAAAGGGATTTAAGGTAAGAACCAAACCCTAGAATTTCTTTGATGATGTTTGGGTTAGAAAAACCCTAATCCATAATTAGGTTTTTCTCATGGTTGATTTAGGTTGATATTAGGATGTTATTGGGAGTGATTCCCATGTTTTGTTTTGGGATTTTGAGGATTTTGGAAGAAAAATCGCAAAAATGAGGAAAACTAGAAAAATTTGGGCAAAAACAGGCTCCTACGCCGTAGCGTAGGGAACCCACGCCACGACGTAGACCACCGCTATGGCGTGGGATACTTCGCCGTGGCGAGGTCGAGGTGCCAAAAGGGCACCCCTCGAAGTCTGGCCAGGCGTGGCGTCTTGCAGGGTGAAGGCCTATCTGCACGTGGCGTGGCCGGTGCTACGCCCAGCGGCGCAGCTTGGCGCTGTTCACAACGAGCAATGTTTGGAATTTTGCTTCTGAACACCTTGTATTCGTACACCGATAGTTTAAGGACCCTAATAAATGATTAATGGGGGTTCATATATGAGTATAAGAGAGAGAAAACGTACCGTACCTGTGACACTCCTATCCCGGGGATCCGGTTGACAACCCATCAACCTGCGGAAACTTGTAGATATCGGGTATCCCAATATCACACTCATTTGTCTAAATTTATTAAGACCTAGTCCTGCATATTTAATTCACAAATATACAAAAATATATGATAAAAATGGCCCCAATCATGATCATTTATAGTCCTTTTATACAACAAAGAGGTATACTTGAACTATATCCGGTTCTCATCCCATTTGGTCAGCCACACACGGGACACATTACCTAAAGGGGGTCCCATGTGAGTGAGAGCAAGCCGGTAGTGATAATCTCCACCACAAGGGTTACTCCCGCTAAATGCACATGCAGTAACACATAAATATCCAATTACATTTCATACAATTTATGCAACACTATATGAAATGTTCCGTGTTATGCATGAGATGTGACCCCTCATGCTCACAACCTAAGTCCCAACCGACTCCCCTACACCTGAAATGCCAAGTGTGGAAACCAACCATTGGTATTTAACCCAATGACTTAATCCATTGGACAACCCTCCAATATTAATTTATCAAATCATGATTTTCTTTTCTTTGTGAGCCGCAGATTTACCCCAGTTTTCACCGTGGGGCGCGCACCCTTTTCAACATTTTCGCGAACTTACATCATCGGGAATTATGTCTAACCATAAATAACACTTTGGTCTTTCACCCTTAGGGGGATCTACCCCAACTTGCTCAGTCCAAAACATGTAATTTATCATTTTGATCAATTTACACATCCGTGAGTCTCAACCTTGAACTTTGTCCCATTTTCCAAGCTCATGAGCCATTCACCAAGAGCGGTGAATAAACAAGACCATGCACCCACACCACGACCGGCGTGATGTGACCGTGCATATGAAAGTCGCGTGATATCGATGCATTTTCGCCATGCTACATATATATGAGTCTTTACATGAACATTAATACACCATGGATAATTATAATTTTTACATATAATTAACATCCATGCAATCCATGTTAATACATCAACAAGCAAATATTAACATGATATTTTCACACATAGCATGTTATTTATTTATTTTCAACAATAACATAGAAAATGGCCCAAATCTCGAGACCCGTACAAAACGGGCTTTCTTGATCCCTTCACTGTAGTTCATCTGAATTATTATGATACCAAAATACACCCTGGCAGGAAAAATCAATCTCGGGGTGAGAAACCAAGCCGAACTTAGTCAGAAAACAATCACGATTTCAGCCTAGGCTGTCGGGCAATCCCGAAAATTCAGCAGGGATTGTCAGTCCCAATTCAACTTGGCTAAATAAAGTAAATAGTCCCGAAAATCCTACAAAATTCCTACGCTCAGTCAAAAATTGAGGACTGAGAATTCTGACCCTTTCAAGGCCTCTAAGCCAATCGAGCCATTAAATGGCCTTTAGGCTAAATAACACAAGTAGGAAAATTCCTACCTGGAGTGGAGTTTGTGAAACTCCAGATTTGGTACCCATGGCGTAGCCCTCGTGTTGATCAGTAACTTTGCCTTGACCCTAGATGAAACCTACGATCCGATTTCATGATTTGAGAAGAAGCGAAGAGAAAAATAAAATAAAATGAAAACTCCTCTCACCTCACGCACCTTCTCCGTCTTCTCCTTCCCATTTGACTTTTATCCACTTTTCATTATTATTATTATTATTATTATTATTATTATTATTATTATTATTATTATTATTTGGATACATGGTTCATAATGCTTCATTTAGGTCACGTTCTGAAACAATTTATTTATTTTCAAGTTCACTTTATTTTAAATCAACTTAGCCAGTTATTTCCTACTCCGACTTAGAATTTCGTAAAAATATAGTCCCTAAAGTCGACATCACTTGAGAAAATCTTAAAATGATAAACGTCACCGGTCGACGAACTTTTAGGTCACTAGATTTCATAAAGACAAATTTAACTTGACGCGATCCCAGTTTCATCATCCGAGATAAGAAATTTTCTGGCTTCCACCCCGAACCACTTTTGGCAATTTATTATTTTATTATCATTTTGTCATTTTTGAAAATTTCTACAATTTTCTCAGTTTTCTGATACCTCGCCGCCTCGTCGAGTTTGTCTTTTATTGAACAGTGTCTTAACCTAAAGCAGATTAACAAAGATTGGTATTTATTCACTAAATGTATAATAAATGTTTATCCACTAAGAGTGGCGTGGTATTGGCCACCTTGAGGCCCGGTGAAGATCACCTAACCTAGGACGAGGAATGAAGGGAAGAGCTTGAGTCGACAACTTCGGCTAGTTCTTCGGACCTCTGATAAATTCAAGTATTGTTAGTTCTTTTGTTCAGCGAAATTATATTATTCATATTTTAAGTGTTTAGTAATTACTAAATAAACCTGAAATGAGTATATGGAATGATATATCCTTGAAGTGATATGACGAAAGTGCATATGGATTTGAAAATGTGATATTTGAAATGTTGACAATTAATTGCATGTGAGTGATTAATTGACTTATAAACGAATTGGTCAATTCTTGACATCTTGAATTGAATCAATATACCGAATGACCAACATGGCGGGATGCACCAATCGACATTCGTCATGAAGGCAAACTAAAATTGTGCAATGTCCCACATGGCGGGATGCATCATCCCGACGTCTATCATGATGGTGTGGCATTATTAAAATGTCAGCAGCGGTGGGATGCTGTCGGCATCGTCTTGATGGCGAATGGCATTTAAATAACCACATGGTGGGTGCACCAATCGGCATCCATCATGATGGGGAGACCAAAATTGTTAAATATGCGCACATTACCGAATGACAAAAGGGCGAGATTCACGACGAATCCATCATGAATGTGAATTGTATAGACAAAGTGAAATAACAAACTTTGATGAGTGTAAATGGGATTTGTAAACTAAATACATCCTTATGAGTATATGTTTGAATCTCATGATTTGAGTTAAATAAATTGAAAGCATGTGAAAATGCACATTTTGATATGATGAATGATTTGTAAAGTGAAAGCATGAGTATAGTTTGATACAAAAGGCATGGTTTATGATCAATGCATGTCATGTTAAATTAAAAATTTGAATATAACTGTATAGAACCACTAAGCATGAAAATGCTTAGCGTGTAGTTTTTATCTATGCGCAGGTTTCGAGTAAACAGGAAAGAAGGCAAGATCAAGAAGGCTATGAGTCATAACAAGAAAGTTGCGGCGTATAAGTATATGCACCACGTCATATGCATATCATTTCTTTTGAACATGGGATATTTTGTGAACAAAGAGTTAATCTCCTAAGGTGATTGTGTTTTGTATATCATTTGGCAAAAGGCATGATCGTCATTTTTGTAAACATATTGGCCCCATAAAAAGTAAATGTTTATGGGCCTACCATTTGAAATGCTTCACGGAAATGAAAACTACAAATGCAATGACATAAATAAATGTTTTGATAAGATAAATGGCTTGTTCGGAGTAAGCAAGACTCTGATTGATACACTATTCGGGTCGGGCTAGGGATTCGGGTCGCGACACATTAAAAAAAACAAATAAATAAAAATTAAATAAAAAGAATTAAACGAGCATCACGGAACTGGTTTGGACCCACCAATTGGGTCAGACCGAGAAGGGATGCTACACTTTAAGTGGTATCAAAGCCTAAGTTTAGGTGTTTCTGTAAAAAGGCCCTAAACGATTTTGTAAAAAGGATTTTGAAAAAAAAAAATTTGCGTTTGACATGTATTGCCTTTGTACATAAAGGATGATGTGACTATGACGCGGATCGTATCGGTCTTAAATGGTAAGCATGGATTGTTCAAGTACCCATAGGGTCGAAGGTGACCAGGGAAATTGTCTTAATAGTCCTACTAGTGTGGTAGGTGGACAAGAATCTCATGCTCCACCGATCGTGAGCCGGAACAAGTGGCGTAGTGCTATGGGTATCCTCGATAGTTAGCTCATGCTTTGCAAGTCGGGCAACCAATGCAATTTAGCCGCCCAGCGATCGGAATTTGTTGAGGAGAATGGTAAAGGTACCGGTAGATGAACTTTCTTAGAAACAAAGAATATGAGCCTTCAATGGCATGGGGTGACTCGAAGAAGCCCAGAAGCGAATGCTTGTGCAGTAAATTGCACATCGGGAAGAAGTTGGAATGTGTGACCTCACTACTATAGGATGAAGGAGCTTGCTCGGTGGTGGGTTTAGCGGCCGGGGCTGCACCACGGAAAGTTATGGAGGTTCTTCTTAGATGAGTTCAAGAAGCATTATGTGGGTTGCATCTATTTAAACAATTTGCGATGAGAGTTTCATAATTTGAAACAAAGGCAATTAAGTGTAACCGAATATCTGAGAGAATTTACACGGTTGAGCAAGTATGCTCCCGAAATGCTAGTAACCGTAGAAGAAAAGTGTCGTAAGTTTGAAGACGACCTAAATGACCATATTTGGGCCCATGTCACAGGATTTTTCCATGAGTGATTTCTCCCAGAAATCATGACATGTGCTCTAAATGTGAGCAGTAAAGGAAAATGAAAGAAAAGATAGAAGATAGGGAAAGAAAAATTCGAGTCGGTCAAGTGCTCTATCAGTAGAGTAAGAGATTCAGGGGACCATAGGGTTCTAGTCGGCTTTATGGCTCGAGGCCACGGCCCAGAGACTATTCTCTTAGGTGCTTGAGTCGGCTTCGAAGATGCTGGGAGGTGCTTCCACAGGGACAAGATGTTCATCATTGTTCTCAGTGTGGGAGAAGACACAAGGAAGAGTGTTAAAGATTGACAGGTGCTTGCTTGGGTTGTGGATCCATGGAGCACAAGATACGAAATTGTACAAGAACGCGTCCTTCCGCGACACCCCATACAGAGGCGGATTTATCGGTATGAAAGGCGGCAAAGTGTTGCATCATCGAGTTTTCCGAGATAAGGGACACAGACTTTGAGTAGGCAAGATGATCGTGCTCCAGCTAGAGCATATGCAATGAAAGCAGTAGAAGATACCGACGCCCTAGATGTGATAGTCAGTAATTTTACTATCTTTGATACTATTATGAATGCATTGATAAATCTAGGATCGACTCATTCGTACATATGTACTGGCATACCCAGCTTAGGTAATTTACCGAGGAGTGAAACCAAGTATGACATCTTGGTGACGAACTCGCTCGGACATAGTGTTATTGTGAATAAAGTGTATAGAGATTATCCTATCAGAATAAGAGAAAATGAATTTCTGGGAGACATGATAGAGTTATCCTTCAGAGAATTTGATGTGATATTGGGGATGAACTAGTTATCCCGACACCAAGCTATAGTCGATTGTAGAATGAAAATGGTGACCTTAAGTATACCGAATGAGGATGAAGTAACTTTCATCGGCGAGAGGTCAAACCACCTCTCTAATGTGATGATCGCGACCACTTTGCTTCGTGGTGCGAAAGGATGTGGAAAGCCTACTTAACTTATGTGATTGATACATTAAAGGTAAGGCCTAGTGTATCTAATATCCCTACCGTTAGTGACTTTCTAGATGTGTTTCCGAAGAGTTGCCAGGATTGCCCCCATAGAGGGAGATCGAGTTTGCTATCGATGTTGTGCAGTGCCACATGAGCATCCATTACATTGTCTTAGATTGGCTCGGTGGAGCTAAGGAATTGAAATTGAAGTTGCAAACGTTGAAAATGGTTACTCGTCCGGGGTATATCACCATGAGGAGCTCCCATGCTTTTGTTAAGAGGAAAGATGGTACGCCGACTATGTAGTGATTATGAAACAAGCGAACAAGTTGACCCCAAAGAATAAGTATTATCATTACCGAATTGATGATTTATTGGACCAATTGAAGGTCGCAGTATCTTTTCGAATTGACTTGTGATCTGTGTATCATCAGTTGAGGATTAAGATGCAGATGTGCATAAGACAACGTTTAGAACGTGATATGGACATTATGAGTTCCTTGTAATGCCGTTTGGTTTGACAAATGGACATTATGGCTCTATTTTGGGAGTTGTGACATTGGGGCAAAGGACATAAAAGATTTTCAAAGCTATATATTATGCCAACAAAACCTTCAATGAGGCTCAAGAAAACTACTCAACCACAGAAAAGGAAATGCTAGCAATGGTCTTTGCCTATGAGAAGTTCATGCCATATATATTAAGGTCTCATGTGTACAGAGATCATGCAACAATCAAATTCCTAATGGCAAGGAAGGATGCTAAATCAAGACTCATCAAATGTGTGCTATTGCTATAAGAATGTGACATAGAGATCAAGCACAAAAAGGTCAATGATAATGTGATAGCTGATCACTTATCAAGAATAGAGAAGCTTGATGAAGAGAAAATAGAGACTGAAATTAAAGAGAACTTTCTAGATGAGCAACTATTTCAGGTGGCAGTTCAAGTACCTTGGTATGTTGATCTAGTGAACCACTTGGCATGTGGTATTATGCCACCAAAGTTCACATGTTTCAGTAGAAAAGGAAGTTGAGAACATATTCCAGATTCTATATATAGGATGACCCACTGCTAATTAGAAGAGGAGTATATCAGATTATCAAAAGATGTGTACCTGAGGTTGAGCAGGCTGAAATCTTAGACAAATGTCATGCATCACCATATGAAGGTCACTTTGTATGAGATAGAACATCCCATAAGATTCTTCAATCAGGATTTTATTGGCCAACTTTATTCAGAGACAGTATTGAATGGGCCAAGCATAGTGATAGATGTCAGAGAATAGGCAACATGATAGAAGAAATGAGATGCCTTAACAAGGAATCCTGGTGGTGAAAATTTTTTATGTATGGGGCATGGATTTCATGGGACCTTTCCCACCTTCATTTGGAAATCTATACATTCTCCTAGCTATTGATTATGTATCTAAATGGGTTGAAGCCATTGCTTGTTCCAAAAATGATGCCAACACAGTTGTGGGGTTTATTCAAAGGAATATATTGAATAGATATGGAGCCCCAAGAACCATCATCAGGGATGAGGGAAGCCGTTTTGCTAACAAAATGTTTGTAAAACTCTTGAGCAGATATGGAGTAAGGCATGTTATGGGTTTGGCTTACCACCCTCAATCAAATGGGCAAGCTAAGATATCTAATAGGGAGATGAAGACATAATGGAGAAGACAGTGAATACAAGTAGAAGATATTGGTCAATAAAGCTAGTGGGCTTACAAGACTGCTTACAAGTCTCCTATTGGGATGTCCCCATATAGGATTGTGTTTGGAAAGGCTTGTCATCTCCATATTGAATTAGAATATAAGGCTATGTGGGCAATTAAGAAGCTGAATTTTGATTGCCAAGTTGCTAAGGAGAAAAGATTATTTCAATTTAATGAACTAGAAGAACTGAGAAATGAAGCTTATGATAATGCGAATACACAAGGGCGAATTAAGAGATGGCATGATCGAAATTCTAAAGGAGTTCAAAGGAGAGCTAGTCCTACTGGCCTGTCAAGGATCATGCTTTTTCTACTGGGAAGATTAAATCGAGGTGGAATTGGTCCTTTCACGATCACTTTAGTTATCTTTTGGAGTAGTGACAACGAAGACATAATCTAGAAATGAATTCAATGTAATAAGTAAATTGAAAGGTGACTTATATATTGAAATCTGAATGAGGAACTGCCTGAAAATTGAAATATTTGAAGAGTTTTGCTAAAAAGATTGCATATTGCAGCAATGTCTAGCTAAAGACATAAAAGTAGCGACTTCTTGGGAGCTGACGAGGGTGATTTTCAATTATAATTTGTTTAATTAGTTTGAGTGTGTGTTTTGAGTTTTGAATTCAAGTTTGTTTTTAATATTAGTTGATTTTTATTGATTTTCAGGACAAGAAATCTGAATATTAAGCTAAAGTTATTGTAAAATAGCAGCTTTGATGCAATGAAGGAAATTCATCTAATTGAAGAGAAAAAGCACTCTATAATAATGTGAGAAGTTTCCAATTAGCTTTCTTGGTAGTTAATTAATTTATGTATTTTTACTATTGCATGTGTTGCTAAGTTGAGAAAAATTGCACTTAATTGTCATTTGCTTGAATTGAGATGCTTAGTTTATGTTAAATTTGTATTCACAAGCATGATTTGCATGATTGAAATGAATTGAATGTTGTCTAGTAGGTTAAACTAATTAAAATGGCTCAAAATTTTGATAAAAATGGAGATTGGGATGAAAATGCATATTTTGTTGTGACATAATCTCCATTTGTTGTGACAAATACCAATCTGGCCTTTCTCAATATAAGGCAAGTTTTTAGTGATAGTTTGTATTAAGGGCACGAAATTTGTATGTCAGAGCATTTAGTAGCCTTTACAATGCGACAAGGTTCACAATAGGAAGTCTAATATTTGGTCGTGACATTTTAATTCATTATCGCGACAATTTATTGTTGCGACTTTTGTTTGCCTAAAAATCCATTGTCGCGACATTACTTTAGCTTTCAAAGTCATTTATTTGTCGCGACATTAATTTTTTGTCAGGACAATTATGTTTTGTGACTCACAATTTTGTGTCGCGACATAATATTTGGACTTCAAAGCCATTGTTTTATTGCGACATAGAAATTTGTTGTCACGACAATTGAATTGTTGCAACATATCATGGGACCTATAAAAAGAGAACTTCAAATGTTGTGAATTTAAAAGCTGGAAAATCTTTTCTTCTCTCAAAACCTTTAGAACCATAAAACCTTTCCTCTTCCTTTTCAAAACCTAAATAACAATGCGACGGCATAGGTTGATTCCCAACTTGAACGAAATAATGGAGGAGTATGTTGAAATTACAGAAGAAACTACTCGAGAGCTGCATACTACAGAAGTTGAACAAGAAGTGCCAGATGAAGGTACTAAACGGAGGCACAGGCTGAGGAAAGGAGAAAAAAAGCAAGGTGAGGAAGTTAAGATGGACGAGTTCGGATCAGATAGAGCCTATGAAGTCATGGACAAGAAAATGCTGAGGAAGGACTTTATTGTAGAAAGAGGTTTTAACCAGTTCATCTCACTGTTCAATGAGGTGATTGAGAAGAGAGGGTGGAGCCTACTCTGTGAGCACAAGTCAGTTGGATATGCTGTACTACTAAGAGATTTCTACTCAAACATGGTGGATAAAAAGGAGAAGACCTGCTATGTCAGTGGAAGATGGATCTCATTTGACAAGAATAAGAGAAACAAAGTGCTAGAGTTGAAGGATCTGAAAGATGAATCCAAGTTCAAAAAGCTACCTAGACCACTAGAAGATCATGGAGTTGCTCACTGTTGGGAAAGGGGAATGGAAAGGAAGCCCAGAAGAAACCCTTTGACTCTCTATTTCTGAAGGTGGATTGGTAGGGAAACCAAGGTCTGGATTCTGCTTCATAGCAGTCCTGATGCCTTCCAAGCACTTAAGCATAGTGAGGAGGGAAGAAACAGTGCTCTTGTACGCCATTCTAAATGGCTACAAGATAAACATGGGTAAGGTCATAGAGAAATCCACCCGAGATTACTATTCTTTGACAGCTTTGGGGCATTATCCCTCACCTTTCAACCAAAACCACTTTGTGCATATTGGGAAGAGTTCAATTCAACCTTGAAGGAAAAGAAAGAAGCCCCAAAACCCCTCCACTCACCCTCACTGCCATAACCAAACCTACATCAGCCAGCGCAAAGAAAGTAAAGGAGATAGAAGAAGAAAAAAGAAGAATTGAGAATCCCGAGCAGGCTCTGATATTGAGCAATGCAGTAAGGAAAAAAGAAAGGCAAAGCAGTCCTAGTTTTGATTGGATGAATAAGCCCACCAGCGAAGTCTCTGATATGAGCAATCGACTCTGCGGTAAAAAGCGGCGATGAGAGAGCTTATAGAAATAGTGATAAAGATGGAGCGAGAATATGGGAGAAGAGAGACAACCAATTAAGAGCTCAACTACGACTAAGAGATGGATATTTTGTTTGATGCTGAGAGCGAGAGAAAATATACCGAGTTCATGGAGGAGGCTATGTGAGATCTTGAGATGGAGCAGATAATGGGAGAAAAGAGGATGCAATGTGGAGGAAGGCTAAGGGTAGAGATGTAACTGCAGGGAGGGAGTCAAGGAAGCAAGAAGGTGATCTATGTAGAATGCTGGAAACAAGAGAGGCAAATCCAAGATTCTTTGGTTTCTAGGGATCAATCATGGTTGAACAGTCTGCATTCTTGCAATGCGAGCCTGAGATTGATGACTCAAGAACAAATCAACATAAGGGCAACCTTGGAGTCATTGGGGAAGAGGCAGCATGAACTAACAAAAGGAAATGCACAGATCATAGATTGGGTAATGAAGATAGTGTCAAGGAAGAAAATACCATTACCAAATATCCAGATCTCTAAATATGTGCCCTATATCATAGCACCTCAAGATGTGCAAGACTTTAACATACCCTTTACTCAACTAGTTAAACTCAACCAATACCCTTTAACCTATAAGACAATTTACAAACATCCCAGTTCAAACTAAAAGAATCAGAATGATACTCAGAAGCAAACATCCAGGGGAGCCTTCAAAATCCCACGCTAAGCCCAAGAAAAAGCAAAAACAATGAGCCTCTATTATGTCTAATTGTTTATATGAAATAATTGTAATTACTCCATTGATTTGAATAAGGTCTCTTTGAGGAATATATGCAATTATGTCTTTGTATTGAATGTTTTTGCATTTTTTGTACATTTTCTAAGTATTGAAGATAGTGAGTTGATTGTTTGGTTGAATTGGAAAGATTGTTGTTGAGTTGCTTGTGCTATGATGATTGGACTGAAAAGAATTGTTAAATCAAAATGAACTTTTGAATGTAAATATAGCACAATAACCTATTTAGGAACCAAACAAAACACTTTGTGGATAAAATTGGGCAAGATGATCTCAATAGGCGAAAGTTGTGATGTCAATGACAAATAGGCTGAAATCTTATAATCTTAAGGTTTAAAATTGATGACAATGTTGATAAAACTGATAATTCTAGATTGCTTGAACAATACAGTTCATATGAACACTAAAAACATGCACATTGGTCATAAGTACCTTCAAAAACTTATTAAGCTTTGGTTAGGAACACCTTATTGGATTTACCATAATTTTAGTCTCAAAGGGTCCTAGAACTTGTTATATTATTATTCAAGGTGAAATCCTAGGCATCCAACCAACAGGAAATGATTTAGGCCATCCTTGAAAAGTTTGTACCTTTCAAAGCTTACCCTTTGATAAGCATATGCATATATGCATATACCTTAGTACCTTGTTTGAGCATAATGCCAAGTTTATCATCAAAGCCACATGAAAAACCTTAATCTTCCATTAAATCTAATTCTTCAGTAAAGATCCCTTTGTTTGCCCAAATTGCAAGATGAGTGCATGAAAATTAATCAAAAGGACAAGTTTGGGCTAGTACAATTTTAAAATGAGAATTAAGTAGGTAAAAGGAAGATAAACTGAGAAAAAGATTTACTAAAGGAGGTGCACAATAGAAAACAGAGAAGCTGAAAAAGCATACATTTTCAAGGGGGAATGTGTTTTGCCTTGTATCCTACCTCCCTTAAGCCATTAAGTTCTTAGGGGTGTTCTATACCTAGTACCCTAATGCTAACTGGTAGGGAGTTACTAACCCAAAGCTTGCTAAGCATGGTAGAAAGCTTAAGAAGGCGAAGCATTGCACTATTCCTAAAACCTTGAACAAAATGAAAAGAAAGAAGCTTCTGAACTGAAAGAATTGAATTGAAACTAGATAGTGGAAAAAGAAAAAGCCGCAGTGGAGCATCTGTAAAAGATGCACCAAACCAAGTTTGGGGTTGCTTATAGGATGTTTATAGTAGAAAAATAAAGGTTTAGAAGTTTGAAGGAAAAATGTTGAACAGTATGTGCACTTTAGGTGAACTTAAGCCTTAAATGTCTAATCAACTACCCAATGCCCAAGCCACACATTACAAGCCTATAAGACCTATTTGATCATGAGGGTGGTGTTATGCCTAAATAAGTGGAGAATAATATGACCAACAAGCCTATGGGACCTAAGTCACTCTAAAGAGACTACCATTCTTTACAATATATCTCATAAGGTTAACGAACCTACAAATTGTCATAAAGGGAAGACCAACACACACTCTCACATCAAAGGTCAAGAACTGTTGTTGTTTACAATCTATGAATTATTTGTTTATTTGAATGAGCTGAATTGAAAACCTTTAGGATTCATAAATGGAAGCTTAGTTGGAATTGATATCACAACTAACATTTCATTGAATCCAGATTGCTGATATTTTTGAAAAGATAATTGAAAAGGAAAAAAAAATGTCCTTAAAATCAGTGTAAATTATTTGAGGACAAACAATGAATCTTCTCTTTGCTTGGGGACAAACTATTTAAAGTTTGGGAGTTTGATGAAAGTGTGAAACTCATCTGTAGTTTAAATCCCATTTTTTAAATGCGTATTTGAAGCTTAAATGTTCAATTTAATAAAATTATGGAATCTTCACCTAGATTGGTGTTTTGCAGAGATTTAATGCAAAAGCAAAATCAGCAAGAAAAACAACAAAATTGGCCAAGACGGGAAGTGTAGAATGTCGTGACAATTTCAGTATCCTCGCAACAAAACTACAGGCAACTGATAGAATGAGTGTCGCAAAAATTGAAGACGTGTCGCGACAAAGATTGAAAAGAATGCCTGAGAAGACAACCAAAAGTTGTCGCAACATTTCATAGCTATGTAGCGACACAATCAATACTGAAGGCAGTAAAATTTGGCTTGACATTTCAAAGCTTTGTCTCAACATATTATGAGCAGAAGGCAAGGAAAGTTTTGAAGGATTTTGTGCAGGGAGGCAACGCTGTAGGTAGCGTGAAATAGAAAAAATCCCAGCAAAAACTCATCAACGACCCCTAGCTGTAGCATCAAGCAGGTTCAACAAAAAAGAAGAGTGTACAGGATTACCTTGTGTCGATTCCAAAACTGAGATGATAATTGCACAGGGTAGCTTTGGGCAAAGCGACCAAATCTAGGTTCACCTCTAGCGGTATCCACCACCCAGAGTGAAGCTGAGCAACCTCCAAGGCAACGGTCTCGAAAAAGTTCCCGGTGCTAGCCAAGTCCCGATCCGAATAGGAAGCCAAAACCCGGGTCTCTCAATCTCTAGAACATTTTCTTAGAGATGAGAGCACTTTAGCTTTTCTCATGAACTCCCTTTTCTCTCAAAAGGTCATCATCATCTTTTTAGGGTTTCCATAGCATTCTATTTATAGGAAACCCCCATCATGTCTAATGACCAAAATGTCCCTCACTCTAAGTGATGATAGGATACACACATCCCTATGCGTTATGGAGAGTCCACAGCCCTAAAGCCCAGAAGTCTGAGCCCGAGCCTGATATCTCTCTAGCGGGCTTTCGATCCAGGAGATTCACTAATCCGTGGCATTTCATTCATGATTAACTCCTCATATATGGATCCACATCCAAATGCATTTCCTATCAGCCCCACGCACTCTTCTAAGTGTGTGTGACCGTGGAGTTCGGATATGTTGACCCTTATTCAACTATTGAATTAGCGAGTGAGATTGGTATCTAGCGACACATCGTAACCCCGATTGTGGGAGAGTTAATGGTCTAGCGCATACCCTTCCGCGAACAAATGCAAGGTGCAATTACGTCCTTTCACCAAACTATACCCTACTTGGTTGAGCATGGACAATTATTGTGGCTCTCACTAACTGACTGTGCCACACTAATGATGATATTTATCTTGTCCCAATTCATCCCCTTTCAATGGTATGCACTTGAAGGCCTTTCCTCAAAGGGCATTTGTCACTTTGGCCAGAGATTCACATTAATAATTCCGACAAGAGGCCTTAGGTATACTCTCATTTTATTGGGGTGGTGAATCACTTTGTTGGCTACTCAATTACCTCCCGAACACCTCAAACACTACTTGATCCTCATCCGATGAGCAACCCTAAGAAGCGACGTGGATTAAATTAGTGCGGGGATCGGCATTAGAGAGATATCCTTGAGCACCTCAAGTCTAAGGATACTTTCACCATTGCTATGATGAGACAATCATCTACATTTAAATAGATGATCCATATGAATGTCTCATTATAGGTCTCCAATGTACTTAGCTACTCTTAGCAAGCATCCAGGCGTAACTCTTGATCACGGTTATAAGATACACTTGATCGATCGAGAGTATGACATGTGTGCTAGTCTGTCGAGATCAACAATGTCTAGTCTTGTCGATCTATGATGACTGAGGATAATTTAGACACTAACATAATTGCACATGATAGGAATCTTATTATCACTTTGTGATCCCCATCATGATTTCCTTCATGCTATGTTATGTATCATGGACTTCATTAAGTCGATTAAAGATCTGTATCAATCCAACATATGAATATCAAATTAACGAAGAAGCCTTTCATATTAAATAATACGTTGTGCGTACAATAAGTTCTAATGGTAATTTCCTTTAGAGCACTTCTCTAACAAACTCCCACTTGCACTAAAGCCAATCGCCCTTATATCTCATACCATAGGCTAGAACGTGCGATTCGTACTTCTTTTGGGGAAGTGGCTTAGTCAAAGGATCAGCAATGAAAAACCCGGATTAATGATCTGCTCTATCTTTACATCGATGCAATTCTTTCCAATGATCTCTTTGATTAAGTGGTATCTCTCTGATACGTGTTTGGACCTTGATGAGACCATGGTTCATAAGCATTGCTATATGGCTCCACATTGTTGTCATAATCTGTAAAATGTCGGATGAGCGATGCTGCGTACCGCTCTAGTTACGATGTGAACTTCTTTATCCAAACCACTTCTTTAGCTGCTTCAGAAGCTGCAATGTACTCTGATTCGGTTGTAGAATCCGCAGTCATTTCTTGTTTGGAACTCTTCCCGGTATTTGCTCCACCATTGATATGAACACGTAACGGCGAGATTTGAGTCATCTCTATCAGTTAGGCGGCATTACTATACCCTTCAACAATAAGATCCCCATCTCCATAAATCAAGAATACATCCTTAGTCCTTCTCAAGTACTTAAGGATATTTTTGACAACCACCCAATGACCCATTCCTGGGTCTGATTGGTATCTGCTCGTGACACTCAGAGCATATGATACTTTGGGTCTAGTACATAACATAGCGTACATGATCGATCCTATATCCGAAGCATATGGTATCATATTCATGTGTGTCCTCTCATCTTGTGTCTGCGGACACAGAGACTTCGAGCGTACTAACCATGGGGATATATCCCTCTCTTGAATTTGCTCCATGCTAAACCTCTTTAGCATCTTGTTTATGTATGTGGTTGTGAAAGATAACTTGACCTTTGCAGTTATCTACAGCCAGATCTTTATCCCCCGATATATGGAGTTGCTTCTCCAAGGTCTTTCATGGAGAAATTCTTAGATAACCAAATTTTGACGGATTGTAGAATTGGAACATCGTTTCCTATCAGAAGTATGTCATCCACATATAAGACTAGGAATACGACTGCACTTCCTCTTGTCTTTTTATATACACAAGGCTCATCCAAATTTTATGAGAAACCAAACTCTTTGATTGTCTCATTAAATAGGATATTCCAACTCCTAGATGCTTGCTTCAACCCATAAATGGATCTCTGAAATTTGCATACTTCACTGCCACTTCCAAATGGGAAACCTTCAGGTTGTGTCATAGACACCTCCTCGATCAGGTTTCCATTGAGGAAAGTTGTCTTCACATCCATTTGCCATATTTCATAATCATAATAAGCGGCGATGGCTAGGAGTATTCTTGTAGTTTAAGCATGGCTCTTGGGTGAAAGTTTCGTCATAATTAATTCCTTGTTTTTGATAACCCTTAGCCCACGAAGCCTAGCTTTATAGGTGATCACATTACCTTCCATGTTCGTCTTCTTCTTGAAGATCCATTTGCACCCTATGGGTTTTATCCCTTCAAGTGGATCAACCAAAGTCCATACTTGGTTGGTATACATGGATCCATCTCTAACTTCATGGCATTGAGCCATTGATCAGACTCTGAACTGATCAGAGATTCTTCGTATGTAGTTGGCTCATCATTTTCTATGAGCAATACGTCCTTTTGTTCGCTAATGAGAAATCCATATCTCTCTGGGACATAACGTATCCTACTTGTCCCTCTGGCTGCTTGTGTTTAGAAGAGTTAGCTATTAATTCATCCACCATGAATTAAGCTTACGAGTTCAATCAAATAGACATACATTAGAGCATCTTAAACTTCACTAAGCTACACTTTGCTCCCAGCATCTTCTCTCGAGAGAAACTCTTTCTCTAAGAAAACTGACATGCTGAAAATAAACAACCTTTGTTCAGTGTTGCAGAATTGATATCCTCTTGTTTCTTTAGGATATCCCCTACAAACGGACACCCTTATCGGACCTAGCTTCAAGCTTATCGATATTGTCTGGCTTCACATAGCGGGGAAAACCCCATATTTTTCATGTAAGAAAGATTGGGCTTTTCGTTAGTCCATATCTTATATAGAGTAACTTCAACTGACTTGGATGGGACTCTGTTTATGATATAAATAACAGTCTCAAGTGCATAACCCCAAAAGGATTTAGGTAGGTATGCCTTGCCCATCATAGACCTTACCATGTCTAACAAGGTTCGGTTCCTTCTCTCAGCCACACCATTATGTTGTGGCGTGTAAGATAATCAGAAAAACTTGGCTTAAGTACTCACCACCTCAATTTGATCTAAGTGCTTTTATACTTCTCCCAAGTTGTTTCTCTATCTCATTTTTGAATTCTTTGAACTTTTCAAAGGCCTCAGACTTATACCTCATGAGATACAAGTACCCATATCGTGAATAGTCATCGATGAAGGTTATGAAGTAAACAAAACCACCTCTAGCATGCAGGACATGGGACCACATGCATCGGTATGTGTTACAGGTCCTAATAAGTCAGTTAACTGATGCCACCTCCTTAAAAGTAGCAGCATTCATTTCCTAACAGCATGATTCACATGTCAAATATTGATTCCATAATCAAATAGGCCCTAAGCTTCCACACTTAATAACTAACTAAATCATGTCTCTCACTTGCATATGGCTAAGGCGACAGTACGCCATAAATATGATGATTTCAAATTATCTCCTTTGTCTTTCTTTGTCATTGATGACCAGGTTGGATTTGACATATCTATGCTGTAATATCCCATTGCTCAAGTACCACCGGCATAAAAAAAAACATCATTTAACATAATGCAACAACTATTGTCACAAATTTTTAAATACAAAGCTTGCTTTCTTATTGAAACATGAAATGGAAATGATGTTCTTAGGTCAGGCGGCACACAAAAACGGTGTCTAAATATAAGCAAAAACCCCTTTGGGAGGGTTGAAACATAAGTCCCGATGGCAACAGCTACAACTCTTTCACCATTACCACACCGAAGGTCGGACTCTCCCCTTTGTGACTTCTACTGTTTGTCTTTAGGGGCCACACATACTCGGTACATATGTGTGAGCCTGGCAGGGTATCAATACCCGAGTTGCCATGAAACAATATTAACTTCAATGACATAAATACCTGAAGAAGATGGTGCATCACATGCCACCTTGTTCTTCGACTCCAAGTAGGCCTTGTAGTTCCTCTTCTAATGGCCAACTTGACCATAATGGAAGCAAATACCCTTTAAGGGTGTCTCTTTTGGGGTAGTCTCTTTGCCTTTCTTCTTAGCCATTTTCCCTTGAGCCATTTCGAGTACGTTGATCAATTCGGGTATGGTAGGTATTTTATGGACCACCTCATAGTCGAGCACAAACTGTGTAAAAATATCGGGTAACCTTGCTAGAATCAAGTCTATACTCAATTCAGGATCCATCCAATGACCCAATTGATCCAGCATCTTAATGGAGTCTCATCTGCTTGTTATCTTGCCTTTGGACGTCCCACCTCCATCTTGGAATTAAAAAGAAGCCTAGTGACTTTGAACCCTTCAAAGGTTGCCTGCTCATTATAATGTTCCTTTAGATGGCGTACTATGGAATATGCATCCTCGGTCTTATACCTCTTTTGAAACTCAGGTGACATGGAGGTGTGGATAATCAATCCCGCCCTTGTACTATCAACCAAGTGATTCTTATATGCCCTCTGAACACTTCCAGTGCATGTCGGCGGAGTTAAGGGATCAAGGATTATTGATAATGACATAGGCTAATTTTTTCTTCATTGAGAACTATTCTTCTCAAATTCTTGTTCGGTCTAAGTTAGGCCCGATTAATTTATTGGCGTGATATGGATCGTAAGTTCACGATGGTGCGACATGTTTATTCCATGACCTATATGTAAAGAGATTATGTTAGTTGTACTTAAAATGCATAATTATTACGACTTGATAATCACACATTATGGCTCCCACTAGTTTATTGAGAATCCATGGCCCTCAGTATTGATCAGAAGAGACCTATATGGAGGTTCTCCTAGCGGTCGATATCCTTATCACCGAGAATCACCTTGGGGGTTAGCCTGAAAAGCTATCTCGAGTTAAAGGGTAGGTAATCCTTGATCATACCAATTGAATTCATCACCTTGATTTAAGGAATCAATATCACTTAGTGTGACCTTGGGGGTTAGCCGACAAGCAATCTTAGATCGATAATTATTCGATTTGCAATGCGATGCAACTGTCGAATCGATACTATCGAAAAGCGTTGATTTGTGCACTATCATGGTTATCGTCTCATGATACGTGTGCATCTTATGTGTATGTAACCCGGCTGCGTCCTGCATCCAACCTTAACCTTGGGGGTTGGCAATGACTAATGAGTCTAGTTAGGTCGACCCACCCGATCAAAGAAAACTCATTTCCATGGATAGAACATGCTCTTATAGAGGAAGGCTTGGGGTTAGCCCAACAACCTCAATCTCCAAAAGGAACTCTAGTTCCCACCATATTAGTGGAAGACATTAGCCTTAATATTATTAATGGAAGGTTTTCTTTATTTAAGTCTCATCCTTTTCATTAGCATGCATTATCCATTCATCTCACGAAATTGTAAGGATAGTTACTCTAACTATATGGCATGATTATGAACATCCTAAAATCAATTCCATGAGCTATAATGGAATTGACTAGGTCAAACCTAGGGATATGCATGATTATTACAACCCTTTTCAAATTCCTGATCTTCAAGGTCTTCTTTCTTGGATCCTTCTCCATGCTTCTTTCTCCTTTGCATCTTCAACAACTTATCATAATCCTGTGTAATCTAATTACATACACATTTAATAAGAATAACCATAAGTTACACATTTGAGGGGATTAGGATGAGAAGAAGTACATAGAGACATTATAGAGAGCGGGGACACCACGAGGCCTATTTATCCAAAAGGAAATAATAATCAAATGCAGTAGGCTCAATCACCATTGGGCAAAGTCCATAATCATCCATCATGCTAACATTTACCCTTAGACATGCATTCTCTAACGCAATCCATCGAAAGTTGAAGGTAAAGGTGTTGGAATCCAGCGATAAGAACACGCAGTGGAAATAAATAAAAATTTAATGCTGAACTGCATCAAGATCCAAGCGGTTTGATGAAACTAAACAATGAATCAAGGAAATCGATCTTACCTCTTGGCAGACCGAATCGCACCTGACTAGTGCGATTTGCTTGATCACACCTGCGTTGAAAAGCAAAGCGAACTCCTTACGAGCTTGATCCAACGGACGATGAGCCAAGATGATGCGATTATTGAAACCGCCCTGCAAAGGTATCCACCCCGAACGACTAATGGATGCGGGGATGGATGTGCTGGCACCTTATGATGAGTCTTTGTCCCCTGAAACCAAAGGCCACCTTGGTGTCTTCCCGAGAAACTCTAAAAATAATTCTCTCTCAAAAACCGCCCACTTCAAAAGAACCAAGGGCTTGGGCTTAGGCTTGGGCTTGGGCTTGGGCTTGGGCTTAGGCTTAATCATGGGCTAAAGAAATAGCCGAAGCATTTATCCATGCACTCTCTCTCGTCCTTCGTGGTTGGACATTGAGACCCCCCTTCTGCAATTCCATGAAGACATTGAGAAACCTCCTTGGAATCTTGCATGCTAGACCTCTTTACTTTTGTCACATGTTACCTACTTTCCCATTTCGACGAGTGCTTAGTTGAGATCTATCTCTATAATCTTTATGCCTAGGATGTGAAGTTTGCCACTTTAAGTCTTTCTGATTGAAAAACATTTGACCAAGGCTTGCGGACACTCTCTGAGGTAGGGATGTCATTTCCAATGAGTAAGATCGCCCACATACAGCACTAAGAAGACAATTGCACTCCCACTAACCTTCTTGTATACAAACTTGTTTGCCTTTGATTATATAGACTAAAACCCCACAAAATTAACATAATTACAGAAGCCTTAAACTCATCTTGCATCTATGTTAAAATTGGATAGACTTGCTTAAACGGAATAAAAGTTCCTTTGTGTCAAGATTCAAAATTTTGGGTTTAGTCTATGACTTTCTGGCGTCTGCCAGTCATACAAGTAGTAAAAATTTAATGTAAGTCCCGGATATCATTCCCTTTGAGAGATTGTGAGAATTGGAAATCCACTACAAACTACTTAAGGTCCTTACTATTTGAACTTAAAATGGATAGTGAGAGTTTAATCTAGGAGGTAATAATTATATTTGTAAACAATTATATAATTGGAAGTAATCATATGACTAAAATAAGATCAAAGTGTGGGTGAATCGGTTTCCTGTGAAATGGACAACATCGAAAATACTAAACGACCAATTCTGCGTCAAAATGCATTGCTACATTCTCTTGAATGGTTGGGATTTGTCCAGATTGCCTAACAATGCAATTGGATTTCTCCACATGTTCACTAGTTGAGATTTCTGCTTTTCTCAAAGACAAGGATTTAACCTGCTACTTGTATTTTTGAGCTTCTTCTGGATACGGGTTTTTTTCTCGATACTTCATACACCCGTTTCACGAGGCTACTTGGATCTTTGCTTCCCTTCTTGGGGGTTACTACAAAACTTCACCATCTAATTAGTGACTCATCCTTTAAATCCTAATGGTTCTTCCCTTCCCTTGATCGGATCTCGACTAACACGAGGTTGAGAATTCCCCTTTAGATTAGGTGAAAATCTCCCAATGATTTATATTGATAAATGCTCCCCTCGAACATCAATTATAAAGTGAAAAAGGGAATTTATCGAAATGAACACTCGAGGCTTAGTAGTTCATCAATGGTAGTCCTAACACATTACCCATAAGTAAATGCTCGAGCTCTTGGGAATCTCCAGCTCTTTGTATCCACGCAGAGGGCCTCTGAAATCGGAGCGAAAAACACTCCCTTGAACTGGTATTCGGTACTATCATTGGGAAGCCCGATAGGTTCAAGAACAACATCAATCAAATAAATCCCAACCCAAGTATTTCTCTCTAAATGGCCATGAAAAGACTGTAATAACGGTAAGAAATCCAATCTAAGCGAGATTCTGTTCTAATCTCTTTGCATTACAACCAACAATAGATCATTGATCATATCGTCAACATGGTGTAATATGCGGGAAAAATGAATTCCAGAAATTTGTCAAGAATCCATTAATTTCAGGCAGCATTTTGTATTAGAAAATTAGAAATTAAATCCGACTTGCTAGCATTTCTACGATTTTACTGGGATTAGGATCACGAAAAATAAAAGAAAATAAAAATCTGCTCTAAAATATACAATGAGTCCTCCTCCTTTCCCGTTCACAAGGTATCGAAGACGGAGCTTCGCTACTATTCTCAAAAGTCTATTATACTTGTCAAAATAAAATGGGCTAATTCAAAAGCTCGGTGGATTCTGCTAAAGAAAAGCCCAGTCTCTTGTCTCATGTGTCGACCTC
This sequence comes from Tetrastigma voinierianum, assembly GCA_016808115.1. Classification (NCBI taxonomy): domain Eukaryota; kingdom Viridiplantae; phylum Streptophyta; class Magnoliopsida; order Vitales; family Vitaceae; genus Tetrastigma; species Tetrastigma voinierianum. The sequence goes on from JAEQBH010008209.1 coordinate 58,954, forward strand.
AAACTGATGTCGCGACACAGTTCTCTCTCATTTGCACTCGTGATTCGCGACGATAAGAATTCGATCGTGACTTGGTTCCTTCCAGCTGCTTTGAGTAGTGGTCGCGACATCAATTATAGTAGCGACCTTGTTGGCTTAGTTATTTTCAAAAATTGATATCGCGACCATAGTTCCGTAGCCGACCTCGTTCCTCCTTATTTCTCTTTAGGTGCACGCCAGCTGACCTACGATTTGAGTTAGGACTTCTTTCACTTGTTGCATTATGCGTCGCGACCTCGAGTTATAGGTCGCAACCACATTGTTTATCTTGCGCTTAACTCTGGCGTGAGCTTCCTTTCTTGTTGCAGCTTTGGATTTTCTTTGCTCGGTACTTCTAGCCAGTCCGCGACCTTAATAATTGAAATTGTGACCGCTTTGATATTCATTGCCTTTCTTAGTGCAACCTCGGTTCTTAGTTGCAGCCAGGTTTCTTCATTCTACCACTCTGGCTGGTCCGCGACCTCAAGATGATGTCACGACCTCATGGTTACTCTGTTTCTGGTTGCATTTGGTCCCGATTGCTCCGAGCATAGTCGTGACTGGATTTTACTTCGGTGTTTCTTGGTCGTGACTGAATGATTGTCAGCGACCTCGCTGAGGTCCTTGACCAAATAAGTGGTCGCAACTTCAATTTTCTTGCAAGGACTTCGTTTGGCTCAACTTCATGTTGCAACCTCAAACTCCATGTTGTGACTCTCAATCCAGTTTCATGTCGCGACCTGAATTATAGTCACGACCTCAAGTTGAGTCCTTCATTTAAGAACTAGTTGCAACTTCAAATTTTCTTGCAGAGACCTCATTTGTGGTTCATCAGCGGGATCAGCGTCGAGCCTGGAAGTCTTGGAGTCCGCGACCTCAGTTGTCTTCAATTGGCGTCGCGACCTAAATTATTAGTGTCGCGACTAAGGTCTACCTTGAATATTTTGTGCGTCTCGACCATTATCTCTTGTTCGCAACCCCATTATTTATTTCTTGGTATACAGGAAGTGGTAACCTCAATTTTCAGTCGACTAGTTTGATAAAAACCTTCTATTTCTCTCTCAAGACTAGCCTTGGTGATGTCGTGACACAAAATGCGAGCTACAATGACTTCTTGTTGCGACTCCAATTTTAAGTTGCGACCTCATTTCTGCTTTGAGACTGCTTTCTTCTGGTTTTGTTGGGACCTTCGATTCTGCTGTAATTTTCTGCAAAATTGAATTTGAGTAAGATATCCATATTTCTGCATATGAATCAATACTTATCTTGCAAAATACTTCAGAAAAATGGATTAAAAATCAAATGAGTTTTTGGACTCATCAAATTCCCCCAAACTTAAAATTTTGCTTGTCCTCAAGCAAAGAGAAGAAAGAATTGTTTGTCCTCAAATAATTAAGCTTTATTTTTAAGGACATTTTTCTTATTCAAACCACAACTTTATCCTACCTTGTAACTTGAAAAAGGAGATAGCAGCATCCTTTTAAACTTCAGTTTCAATTGAGGAAAAATGAATGGTTTCAACTTCTATCACAAATATAATGATGAATTCTGCATTTACATAGTTCAGTCAACAGATCTTGTTCTGTGAGTATGTGCAGGTCTTCAATCCTTTTCATCTTCTTGTTGAATTAGTTAATCTTCTAGGAATCTCTTTAGAAAACTAGTCAAGGTCCCATAGTCTTGTTTTCATATTGATCTCCACTAATGTAAGGTAAGTCGACCTTGAGATCAAAGAGGTCTTTCAGCTTGTAATGTTAGGCTTAGGTAATTAGGTGGATAATGGGAAAATTTTGGTTATAAATTACCCAGATTCCATTCTTCCTTTCTATCTAATTGTCGTCAGCTTTCATCCTTTTCCTTCCTTGTAATGTAAGTTCTCCTCAATCTTGAAGTACATTACATCTTAATGCGGTTTGATTTGCCACTGCACCTTATCGGTCGGGTTCTCTTTTAAGGACTCTTTTTTTTTTTTTTTTTAAGAATGGAATAGTTCAATGTTTGTCTTCTTAGGCTTTCTCTCACTCTTATGAGAACTTTGGGCTAACAACTCCACGCCACTAGTTAGTATTAGGGTATAAGTGTTGAAACCCCTATGAGCTTAATTGTTCGAGGAGATAAGCCACAAGACAAAACTTATTCCTCTTTTCAATCTCTGCTTATTTTTCTCTAGTTCTCCAAGTTATTTCTTCTCCTCCTTCCTTGTAATGTAAGGAAATATATTCCCCAAAACTTGTTTCTTTCTTCTGACAAACCTTTTGTTAGGCGGATGATTTGGGGTTTTCTTTCAAGATGCTTTAAGGGAGGGACTCAATTTCTAATTGCTGCTAATCGAAGAAATAAGGCTTTTTTAGCTCAAATCAAGGACTAGAGTGTATGCCTTAGCATATAGTGAGGGTAGGCTTAGAAAGGCTCAAAATTCCAAAGATGGCCTCTATCACTTCTTGTCAACTGTTTTTACCTAGGATTTTGCCTCAACCAATAATATCACAAGTTCTAGGACCCTGTATCCTCAATTGTGAATTCCCCATAAGCTGTTACTAATCCTTTTCAAGGTTTCAAGAATTTTATGGACCATGTGTATTGTTATTTCAAGACTTGTATTGACTCACTGTTTATATACAAAGCTTCAATCATTTTATTTGTTCCTTCAGTATTATACCTCTTCCTATTTCTATAGTTTAAACTTGATTTCAAGTAATGCTGCAACTCCTAAATTCATTTTACTGATGTCTGCCCTTATTTTTCTTTCATTGTTGTTCTTGGGATAAAACAGAATTGGTCATTTGGTCATTGTACAAACAAGGCTTTCATATTTTGCATAAAAATAAGTAATGACACAAACCACACAATTCATCCAGTCATATCCATCTATCAAGAAACAACCAATTATTCACAAATATATTTCTAATGCAGCAATTCACACACAAAAATGACAAGGGAACCAATTATCAAATGAAAATGTTATAACTCAAGACAATCTAAATGAGACACAATGGACTTCTATTAATAATGGAAGAATACAGACAGAGTTGTAAGAAGAATTTTCAAGTTCATTTTCTTCTTTTATTTGCTTTGGGAGGTATGACATTGGGAGGGTCTATATCAAAGCTAGCTAGCTGAGGGTCAAACTTTGGAGAAGCCATCCTACGATCTTTGTCTCATAAGCAGGGGGTATTTCCTTTCCTTTTACATATATATCGCTTGTCAACTGTACTGCATTGATCAATATGTCTTGCCTTTTTCCCACCTGATTTACTGCCCCTTCCAATTCTGAGATGCACTCTAGCAACTTTGACAGATTCTGATTGATCAAATCTAAGCTTTCCAGCCATATCTTTCTTCGGTATACATCGTTATCTTCTAGTTGTTTATCCCTCCCCTTCATCAGCCTCTCAAACTCTTTGAACTGCTCTTTATACAGATATTTAAAGGCTTGATTTCTTCATCATATTGCCCTCCATCCTCTCTCTTCTCTTTTTAGGAGATATTTGGCAGTTAATCGTTTGAACCCGATTGTATTATAAGAATGCTTCCAAATTTGCATTCATTTTTTCCATCATCTTTTCTTCTTTTCTTTTCAGCTCTTCTTTCCATTCTTCTTCTCTTTGTCTCCAGTTCTACTCCCACATCTGTTCTTTTCTTCTAGCTTCAGCTTCCAAAAAAATTTCCCTAATCTGTTGTTGTCTCTCCCATTTATGTTCTCTTTCTTCCATGTCCTTTTCATTGATGGTATCTCTGCAGTCTCTGCAATCTCTTCTCTCCAAGACCCTTCTACTTGCCTTTCGACAAGTGCTCTTCTGTACCTCGAGGGTGAATGACTCGAGGGCTCATCTACGAGGAAATGTGCTTCCTACCTCTTGGATGGATATCTTACGGTATTGCCCACGTCTCTTGTCTCATTCCTCCTCAAGCGGCAGCATTTACGCCGACATCCACCTCCGCTATTCCTTTCTACCTTTTTCCTTTGGGTCCCCTTGTCACTCCAGTTAGGGTCAAAGGGGAGACCCGAGGGCATTTTTCTTCTTCCTCCCACATTCCTTTCACCCCTACTAAGAGACAAAGTCTGGTGATGGTGGTAGGGTGAGGGATCAGTCCTCTCTTGTTAATGTGGTGGTAGACCCTGATGGACTCTTCAATCAGGATTCCTATGTTCATTTTATATCTCTTCAAAAAGGCATATAAAATGATGGCCTCTGTTCACGACTAAGCGAGATGCTTAGTAGGAATCACTGAGCAAATGAAATAGCAGAACAGAATAACCAGCTTCTTCGGGTGAGGGCTCTCCTTTTGATTGCTTGGTGGGGGTTCTTCTTTGTGGCCTCCCATTTTTCTTCCTTTTCTACTTGATCCCGACAAGTTAGATCTTTTCATAGTTGGGATTTTCTGCATCAACTGTATCTTGACAGTGATTGAGCTCTCTCGATTTAAACATTTCATTGATCCATCTATGCGAAAGCACCAAACACCCTCACGTAGACTAAATCCTCCTTACATTGCACACCATATTTGCATAAAACTCCACACTGCAGCGAGTAAGAAAATCACGGCGCCTTATGTTCCTGAGAAGAATCCACAACCTCTTTTCTCTATTACCTCAGAAAACAAAGGTAATTCCCAAACCCCTTCCGCCCACGAAATCCTTGTCAAGCGGTATCTTGGTCCCATTCGTGAGCTTTTTTGAAATGAAGTCCTTGTCATCTTGTTGCTTAACACCTCTGCGTGCTCATTTGTCCTTTGTCTCTTTGCGGCACCTTGTCTTGACCCTTTGCTTTCTTCTTATAAGTTGGGTTCCTTGTTCGACATTGGTTCCTTCCCCAAGTTGAGGTTCCGATTGAGCCTTTTCCACTTCCTCGACACTTTCACGCATAATTTCAACAATCAATTTATTAAGATCTGCGATGTCGTCTTGATTTACTACCATGAGTGAAGATTTTTGAGGGTACTGGTTCACTCTCTGGTTTTAGGGTTTTGAGATTCAAAACGATGGAAGGAGAAGTGGAAAAGTTGGAATGAATTGAAGATGAATGGAAGTTGGAATGGAAGTTGGGCTCAATTTCATGATTGCGACATGGGGAGTCGCAACATTAAATTTCAAGTCTCTTAATTAATGACTTTCGATAAATTCTATCTCTAATGTTGCAACGCCCCGAATGAAAGGTTTAAAACCTAATTTTATTAAGATTTGGACAATTAAGTCGGGACCTAAAAAAATTTTTTTTTAGCGACCTGAGATGTAATCCTGACCAGAGAAATTGATGTCTAGCTTTGTTCTTTTCCTTTTCTTTGTTATTTTTGTGTGGCCTCAATTTCAGCTGTTGCGACACGTTTCCTCCCAAACTTGTTGCTGTGTCGACTTCTTGATGGTGACCTATGAATTGTTATTCCACGACCAAAAATCTGTATAAGCTAAAAAAAATATATGTTGCGACTTGAAATTTTATCATCATAATTTTATCCATTCCATCTGATTGACTTGAAACGATTATTTGCAACCAAGAAAGATTTCTCCTTAAATAATTCAATTTCAACGAGTTTAATTCACCAAATCCAATCAAAACAAGTACAGGTTCCATTCATATTACATCACCATTCAAATATTCAACGAATCCATCTTACTATGCATCGATTCAAAATTGAGCACAAAATTAAAAAAATTGACAATCATACGTATGGGAACAAAAATTCAATAAATCGAGAGAGTATCTTGTCCTTTTTTTCTTGTGCAGTTGGAAGTTTTGAATGTAGAGATTCTCTTTATTGTACACTCTTATTGTCTGCAAGAAATATACGTAATTTAAAGCATTAGTAATAAATCACACAAAAACTGTTGAACTAACTCTAGTGCAAAGAATAAAAACTTAAAACAAGCGTGATGTGGATTGCCTTCCACAAGTGCTCCAATTTTAGAGTCTTTAGCTGGACTTGCTGCTATGAGATTTTTTGTTTGTCCATATTTTTCTCACTCAGAACTAGGAGTCAGTTTGCAATCTGAATTCCTCCCAAATAATGCTTCAATCTCTGACCATTGATTTTGAATTCCTCTTTATTACTGGTTCTCAGTGTCACTGCCCCAAAGGTTGTACTTGATACTACTGTATATGGTCCACTCCATTTTGATTTAAGCTTCCCTGGAAAGAGTTTTAGTCTGGAGTTGAATAACAGGACTTGATCTCCTGCTTTAAATTCTCTCCTCAAAATCCTTTGATCATGCCATTTCTTCGTTTTATCTTTGTAGATTATGGCACTATCATAGGCTTCATTCCTCAACTCTTCCAATTCATTTAGCTGGAGTAGCCTTTCTTCTTTAGCCCCTTGAAGTCAAAATTCAGCTTCTTGATTGCCCACATAGCTTTATATTCTAATTCAAGAGAGGAAGGAGTGGTAAGGTTTGCAAAGACAATCTGACATGGGGACATTCAATGGGAGTTTTATGCTTGATCTTTGTATGCTAGCAATGCATCATCCAAGTTTCGGAAGACCGGAGTCTCTTCTGGCTGAACTACGATCTTTTCAAGGATTTTCTTTATCTCCTGTTGGAAATCTCGACTTGCCCATTTGTTTGAGGATGATAGCCAAACTCATAATGTGTTCCCATAGTTTATCAAACACTTTATTTGCAAGTGGCTTCCTCGTCAGCGATGATAGTTCACGGGTTACAACAATCAATCAGAAGTTTTTGGCATGGTGCCAGGGTGGGAGCCGGTTCACGGTACCTTTTGTTAATCACTTCATCAATTTTGGTTTAGTTAAAAATCAGATCAACAAGTTTTTGGCACCATTGCCGGGGACTGAATAAGTCCTTGGTAGCATTGTCAGAAATTTGATTGATCACATATTTTGGTCTGAACTAGTTTTTGGCACCATTGTCGGGGATTGAAGCAGAGTTTAAAGATCAATATTCCAAGAAAAAATATAATTGCTAGTTTGGACATTTTTCTTTTACATGAATTTTAAGAAAATTTAAAAAAAAAATTGTTTTAACTATAGTAGCTAATTCAACTACTTATCTTTTATCGAGATAATCATGATATATTCAAGTTATCTACTAATATCACTTTGATTTCAGTCTATCTTTATATCAGGCACTACATATATGCACAGAAGGCCAAAATCAGAACTACTACCAGTGGACACTAAAATTGAGAGAACTTTGAGAAATCCGAAGAAGGTGAAAAAAGCAGGGAAAAAAAAAGTTATGAGCGGAAGCGAGAAGGGGTACGATCAACATGTACGACTAAACCAATGATAGAAAGACCTTAGAGACGGAGGGCGATGGAAGATTTGCAGGCGATCCTTATAAATGAATATTCGTAGGCTAACCACCGTGAGGCCAACAACTTTGAGTTGAAGCCTGCTCTCATCACCATGGTGCAGCAATACCAATTTATAGGGCATCCCAATGAGGATCCCAATGAGCACCCTAGGAAGATTTATGAGGGGATAGCAAACAGCATCCAGAGCCCCGAATGGGTAAATCCCGGATGGCGTAAAGTTACAAGCTATTTTCATTCTCACTAAGGAACCTGTGTAGCTAGTTGGTTCGAATCTTTACAATATGGATCAAAAAGCAACAGGGAGGAGTTGGTTGAAGCTTTTATGGAGAGATTTTCCCACTAGCCCTCACATTTGAGAGAAGAAGAGAGATAATAGCATTGACAAGGAATAAGAAAGCCTACACAATCTTGCGGGAGAGGTGTAAGAAATTGCTAAAGATATGTCTTTTGCATGGGATTAATCAAATCACCCAAATGGATATCATCTCTCATGCAATTAACTACTCTTCGAAGGGGATCATTGATGCAGCCTGCTATGGAGCATTCAAGAGGAAGAGTGTTGAAGAGGCCAACCAGATTATTAAGGATTTGACGAAGAGCAACAATTGATGAGTCCAAAAACTCATTTGATTTTAATCCATTTTTCTGAAGTATTTTGCAAGATAAGTATTGATTCATATGCATAAACATGGATATCTCACTCAAATTCAATTTTGCAGAAAATTACAGCATAATCGAAGGTCCCAACAAAACCAGAAGAAAGCAGTCTCAAAGCATAAATGAGGTCGCAACTTAAAATTGGAGTCGCAACAAGAAACTCGTCAGTTCAGTTATTTCCAAGTCATGACATCACCAAGACTAGTCTTGAGAGAGAAATAGAAGGCTTTATCAAACTAGTCAAGACTAGAAATTGAGACTCACGACCGAGGAAGTAACAAGGCAGCTTGATAAGAGAAGTTGCAACGAAATAATTAGGCGGGAGCGACGAAATATTCAAGGTAAGAATCTTGGGTTCTGCGACACTGATTGGTACCCAAAGTGCTACATTTTGAGTCCTATTTGAGATGGGTTTTTGAGTGCTTTTTGCGTACTAATCCATATTAATTAATTTGATTGACAATGTGCAGGTCCATTTAGCACTAATGATTTTGTTTCGAGGTTGTTTTGGCGGTTTTGCGAGTTTTAGAACCTCAGCCTTCATTTAAGCAGCCCATTATCGGTGCTGATTGTATCACGAATTCTCGCGATTTCATCAAGTAGGGATGAAGAAATATCAAGTGGGCCGAAGAAATGGGGCTGAGCCCGTGCGAGAGGCAATGCGGGGGTGCGAGTTTTTCGCTATGGCATAGCCCGAAAATTTATGAGATGCGAAAATTTCTGGCTCATATAAGAAAATTTCGCATCCCTCTGTTCATATGCACGATTTTTTAAGCTATGATGGCGAAATTTCGCTATCCTTAGCAAAAGTCAGCTATCATAGCGAAAATTCTTTGATATAGCGAAAATTTGAATTTTCTTTGTGCCTGCGTATTCGTATGCATAGTGAAATTGGTTGCCCTTTGATTTTGATCCAAACGACACCGTTTTGTATAATTCCCATTTTATCCCCAATGTAATCATATATTTTTGGTATTTTTGGTATTTCACACCTCTTGTATGGCTATATAAGCCACCTTATGACAATTTGTAACCCTATCTTTCATTAAAGCTTTCATTCATGACTTTTGTTTTTGGGATTTGATTTTCTCTCTTCTCTACTCTTCTTTCTCTCATTTTCTTGGTATAAACACCCCAGCAGAGGATGACAACTCAAGGGGATGTTTGGCTAGCAGCCTCAAACATGAATGAGGGTTGCTGGGATACAGTTAATAGGGTCCGCGGTGTTCCTCTGCTTTTAAATGAAGCAGTCTTGCATTTAAGTGTTCCAAACTCACACTGCTAGGGTTTAATGCTATTTAATGTGAACTGCTTTTGGTCAATACTTGTCGTGCTTTTAGGGTTCGGTGTATTCTTAATGGTAGATACACTGACATTCTTTAGATGCCATTTACGAGCCACTGAAATTAGGTTAAATGGGTATTTTCAAACTCTTGGAACATTAAATTAGCAGTAAGGGTGTTTTGACTCAAATAGAGTGTTTTAAGGGTTGGTTTTTATAGCTAAACAAAAGAATCCGAGTTTTGGCAATGACTATGTCTGTCATTTGCCTAATCTCACGAGAAAGAAATAACGAGAACACCTATAACCCCATTTTATCTGGCTAGTGACCCAAGCCTTCAAGGTCTCCCTTTCACACATCATTTCATTTGTTTCAATTATCACAGTGACCTGAAACACCCACACTTTTAATCTGAGATCAAAAATCAAAAGAAGCCTCGCCATTTGAACTATGATACAAATCATTGGGATAAAAACCCGTCTGTGTTCGACCCTGGTGCGCTATCTTGCGGTAGCTTGACTGCGGCGTGGGAGGAAGAAAATAGGAAACAAATTTTTTGTTGATTAGGATCACCGTGGCACGAATCAAACTAGGCGTCGTTCGCAGGGGATGGTGCCAAACTACGAATGATGAGTTGATATGAACTTGTAATCCACATTACAAGAGTTTGGTGACTTTAACCCTTTTAAATTTCGTTTGTTAAATTTCAAGTTTTTTTACTCTTGAGTCTCTGGCGAGTGTTTTTATTTTCTGTCAGTTCTTATTTAGCTAACAGCGATCCTTTTTGGCAAGCCTTGTTTGTGTTCCTGCCTTTTGTCCATTTGTTTCTGGTGTTTATGCATCAGGATGAGAGAGGATATCAGGTAGATTGCAAAGTGAGTGCACCAATTGAACAAAGTTGTGAAATCGATTGTGCACATGATGATCGAATGGATCCCTCTTGCACGAGGTGACAAAGTCAACAAGGCACTCCCGGTGAATCGACAACATCTCTGAGATCAATGAGGGACCACATACACCCTCCTAGAGTGAGTGCTCCTTCCTGCATCAAACCACCTGCTGAGAATGTGGTGGTGAGACCCTATTTGGTGCCCCTGCTTCCCACATTTCATGGAATGGAGAATGAGAATCCTTATACTCATATCCGGGAATTCAAGGAGGTATGCACAACTTTTAAGGAAGAGTGCTCGACATGGAATTTGCTTAAAAATTTGAAAGCATTCCCATTGACAACGAGAAAGACAAGGCCAAAATTTGGCTCAATTCATTGAGCCAAGAACAATTAGAAGTGGGCGAACACGAGATGAGTTTTTGAAGAAATTCTTCGGCACAACTAAGACCAACAGTTTGAAGAGAAAAATCTACACTTATTCGGCCTATGAAAATGAGAAGTTTTATCAGTGTTGAGAAAGGTTCATGGAGACCATCAATGCATGCCCACACCATGGTTTTGATACATGGATGCTAGTTAATCATTTTTATGATGGTATGTCTCCAGCTATGAAGCAATTGCTGGAAACCAAGTGTGGAGGTGACTTTTTAAGCAAACACCCGGATGAGGCCATGGACTTTTTGAACTATGTGGCTGAAACCTCTAAGGCATGGGATGAACCGAATCCAAGGGAAGCTGAAAGAATGAGACCTTCGACCCACCAGAGGGGAGGCATTTATGCACTTTCGAACACAGATAAGCTGCAGCCGATTGTGACGGGGGATAAATAAGTGAAATCTATGCAGTAATCAAATAATCAATGAGTTGCCATGCATCTGACCATCTTTAATTTTAATTGTCAGTCAAATAGCCACCCTGGGGAGCACTATCAAGAGCATGCCCATGTCTTGAGTCAAAATAAGCCACCCACCAAATGCTCCATATGGCAACACCTATAGCTTGATTGGAGAAATCATCCAAACCTTTCATGGAAGCCAAAACCCCCTGCACTTATATCCTTGAGACACGATGCTTGATTTGGCTCACTTCGGCTAATAACGCGACCTCACCTTCTTCTCTGTTGGCGGGCAATCCCGGAATTTAAGCAAAGTAGTAGAGCACATTTGTGTGAAAAGAACATAAGGTGTTAGTGTTCGAATATCGAGAGAGAGTGAGCGGTCGAGCTTCCTCAACGAAAATTCGGACGGTATCCGTGCGAGATTTCAAGGTTGTCCAACGCCCGGCTGCGGGGTTACGAAAAAGGGAAATTTCCTTCCCAGACACAGCAAAATCAGAAGGGAGTGCATGAAATAGGCTCGGCCGAGTTATCTAAATGTAAATTGACAGAGTCGAGGCGGGTGGTGACCATGAAGTGGTAAGAGCCGAGACCCCGGCGGAGTCGGCTCTAGCGAGAGGCGGCTCCGCGATGGCGGTCAGCGGAGGAAGAGCGATCGGCAAAGGAAGAGGTGAAGACCAGTGTACCCCCTCCATTCCCACAGGCACTCCGAAAAAAGAAAATTTTCGTTAACCAAACTGAAATGTTAGAGGTTTTACGGCAAGTGAAAGTTAACATTCCTCTCCTTGACATGATCAAACAAGTCCCCACATATGCAAAATTCTTGAAGGACTTATGCGGTAAAAGGAAACCAATGTAAACAAAAGGCTGCTTAGGGCAAGTAAGTTCTATCATTGGTCTAAGACTCCGGTGAAATATAAGGGCAGGGATTGTCCTACTTGATCTCGATTAATATTAGAGCACTAGTGTAGAGAAAGCAGCGTGGACTTAGGAGCTAGTGTGAACCTTTTGCCATATTCCATGTACAAGCGACTTGGTTTTTGGGAGGCGACCCACTTCCCATCACAAGCGTCACTATGAATATGTCTATTAAAATACGAAGGACCATTGAGGATGTTTTATGCAAGTGGACGAATTCTACTATCCGATTAGTTTTATCGTGCGACGAGGCTGGGTTGCGAGAGGAGCGATCATGTGCCCATCATATTGGGAGGCCATTCTTGGCTGTGAATGCCATAATAAATTAATCGGAATAGATTGTATGCAACTCACGTTTGGGAATATGACTTTAGAACTCAATATCTTCCATTTGAGTAAAAGGCATATGTACCCAGTGGAGGACGACTATGAAGAAGTCTACATAATAGATACAATTCTTGAAGAACAGGCTAATGAGCAGCAAGTGCATGATGTGTTAACCCCGGAGTTATCAGAGTGCCTTGTAGAGCAACAAGAACCTCAATGCATGAGCTTATTGCAGGGATCTTTGGAAAAAGAAGTAGAAATTCTACCTCTGGCCGACGGGAGAAGAACAGAACACTTTAAAAGTTAGAACTCAAACCCTTACGATTGAGTTAAAATGTGCATTCTGGAAGACAACAAGCAGTACTTGATGGCCAATATCATCAGCTGTGACCACTTCACGGGAGCATAACACATTTGCACCTCCTCAAAGAAAGGAACAAGCAACTGATTGGAAAATTTCTGATTTAAAGGCATAAACCCAACAATGCACTCACCACGGAGGAGGTTGAATCCTCACTTCAGGGAGGTAGTTACTATTGAAGTCACGAAGTACTTCTTGTTTGGTATCATTTACCCCAGCTATACGATAGCACTTGGGTAGCCCATTTCGAGGTAGTGCCAATCGGGGGGTGACCCCTTGTAAAAAATGAAAGGGCAAGGAATTGTCTACTTTCGACTCACATGGTTGGAGGTATGCATTGATTCTGAGGAGGCTCAATCGGTAACAAGAAAGGATCACTTCCCACTGCCCTTCATTGATCAGCTTCTTGAAGAGTTTCTGGACACCCATTCTATTGCTTTTTGGATGGGTATTCAGGGTACTTTCAGATAGAGATTGCACCAGAGGATCAAGAAAAGACTACCTTTACTTGTCCATTTGGCATATGCCACAGAGGATGCCTTTTGGTCTTTGCAAGCGCCCACCGCCCCCGAGGAATGTATGCTTAGTATGTTTAGCGATATGTTGGGCGCATAATGGTATGCATGGATGACATCTTGTTATGGAGGTGATTTTGAAGAATGCACGACTAATCTTGAAGCTATCTGCAGAGGTGCATTGAAAAGATCTGGTGTAGCGGGAATGCCCGCGGCACATGGTGAACAGTGTGCGAGGCGTATTATTTCAATGAGGGATAGAAGTTGATAGGAGCAAAAATTGAACTTATTTCCAAAGCGCCGTCTCCAGCAAATGTGAGAAACAGTTAGGCAATTCCTTGGCCATGCGGGGGCTTTTCTGGAAGATTCATCAAGGATTTTCGTGAGAGAGATTGCTAAACCCCTTTATAAAGGCTGCTAGAAAGATGCTAAATTTAATGGGAAAAGAATGCGAGGGAAAGCTTTGAAGAGAGTGAAGTCCCATTTGACCTTTGCACACATGGTCTGACACCCGATTGGCGGTTGCCTTTTGAGTAATGTGTGATGCAGTGATCTTGCTATTGAATGATACTTGGCCAAAGAGAAGATAAAACCTCGCTGTAGTCTATTATCACCAAACAAAACCTTAAATGAAGCACAAAGGAACTATACTACTACAGAGAAAGAATTATTGGCAGTGGTCTACGCCTTAGACAAATTTTGAGCATACTTGGTTGGGTGATATGGTGCTTTTTGGATCATTGACTTGAAATATCTCGACCAGCAAAGTAGAAGCGAGACTTATCGAATGGGTTCTTGCGCTTCGAGGAATTTAACACACAAATTAAAGACAAAAGGGAGTAGAGAATGTGTTGTTGGCGAACCATGCTTTGAGATTAACAATAGCCTATGACACTCATAGCAGCCATCGATGATGAATTTCTGAAGAATCTTTAATCTGTGGAAAAGCTCCCACTGGTATGCTCACGTCGCCAATTTCCTGCATAGCGGAGAAATCCCATCTGATTGGAACATGATAGGAAGTATTTCTTTGCAAAGATCCATTCTATTATTGGGAAGCCAGCTTCTTGTTTAAATCTTTGTGCGAATCCGGATAATCGGGAAGTGTGTGCACGAAGAAGAACAACGAAATTCTAAACCCTTGCCACGAGTGCACGTGGTGGTCACTTTGCTTCTAAGCGGCAATGAAGGTATTTGCGGAGTTTGGTTTCTACTAGCCTTCCTATTTAAAGCACACCAAATGTCGAGTGTGTGACGGTCTGCAAAGGCTCGGAAATTGTCACCGCCGTCGTATGAGCACGAACCCTGATTTTGGTGGTCGAGCTGTTTGATGTTTGGGCGTTGATTTCTGTCAGGACCTTTCCCCACGCGTCTTATGGTCATACATACATTTTGGTGGGAGTAGACTGTGTGTCCAAATGGGTTGAGGGCAATCCTGAGACCAACGACCTCGGGCCCTCTCGGTTCCTCGAGAACGGCTATAGGAGAGCCAGCCCTCAGCGGGCGGACATCAGGCCGAAGTCTTCGAGAGATCTCGGCTGGCGGGTCACCTCCCTCACGCTGATGAGGGTTCATCGCCTCCGTTATCACCCGGCCTCAAGGATCGGGCGCCATTGTTCACGTGATCGATTCGGGAACGTGGATGCACCGCCGGAGAACTTCCATGGGGAGCCATGCACATGATATCTGGAGCATTGACCCGCGGATCGCGTTTCAAGGGCTCGTCGCGACTGATCAGGCGGTATTACATTTCTTTGCCTTTCATGGCCTTCGAGGCGATTCTACTATCCGGGTTGGCCCGAGTTCACCACCACACTATGACATCAGAGGTGTCGAAATCAGATTGGAGCTCCGGTTCAGTATTGACGGCCGCCCAGGAGTGCTCAGAGCCGTGGATATTACAGCTGCCTTGGGCCTGCCAGTAGCGCTGGCCAATTCTGCAGGTTATAGGCAGTGGCCCCAGCCATCACATAGAGAGATGGTCCGCTGTCTCGCTCGAGATACTACAGCGGGGCCTATACTCTTAAGCGGCGGCTTCACGAGATGCTCCTAGTGGACCATGTGCTCCGGACCAATTTATTCCCATTACGGCCTCACGTCACAGTAGAGGAGCTATACTCGAGGCTCTATCTGGGGATCTCGGAGGATTACGGACGGTTTAGTCCTAAGCTTGTCATGACTTCCCACTAGCGTATTTTGAGGAGAAGGTCAGCGCGAGGGGCAGCTCGGTGATTTACCTTTATTGATGCCAGGGTTCTTTGAGCGGTCTTGGAGCATGCGGGGTTCCACACGAGGAATACGCATCGACGGAGGATCGGTTATGCGAGGAGTCTTATCAACGAGCGATCATTATGTGTGCGATCTCCGGTATCGCCGGCGACGGGAGGAGCGGCGGATGATGGCGAGGACCCGCCAGGAGGATCTTGTTCTGAGATGGAGGTGGAGGTGGAGAGGGAGCCCGAGTTCGATTCATCTCCTCCATCTCCACCTCCTCTTGCTTGACCCTGCCACGACCTTTGCCGGCCCTTCTACTGCTTGTGCGGCGATCTCGAGCATATTCATGTCGGTTAGGGATTGCTTGGTTGTTATGGATGTTGTCGCGTGCACTCGCGACGCTACGAGCGTCGTTGGGCCAGGCGGATGGCCCGAGTCGAGTCACTATATAGGCGCGAGAATCACGCCATGCTTCTTGGGATCATGAGCCACCTGGGTCTCCCGCGATTCGGCGAGAGGCCAGTGCGACCCACTCGAGATCACGATCTGATGCGACCTCCTTGGATATCTTTGGCGGCCGGCGGCGGCCAGTCACCGGCATCTACACCGCCACGAGAGTGAGGTGGTCGCACTCCCTTCTCTAACTTTCCGATCCCTACCAGTGGAGACATGTTTATACTTTGGTTGGGAGGAAAAGTTAGAGTTGGGAGTATCCTCTATCATATTTTGTCTTGTTTTTAGCTTTATCAGCCCACTTTACTAGTTTTGGCCTTAGGATTGTATAGGATACATGTATTAGCCGATAGTAGGCAGTGATACTTTTGTTATGTTTAGCTATGTTAAGCTTGTATTAGGCACTTTGGTTATATCAAAAGCTTTATAGCATTATTTACGTTTTTCTACACTTTTGAAAATCAATTTTTGTGCCTATATTTTGTGTTTCTACTCTTGCCTTGAGTTGAAGAATTGAAGCCCTGTATGCTACCTTAATGTTAGAACAATTCCATGCATGATTAAGTTTTTGGTCCGTTGAAGTTCCAGCTTATTCAACCTTGTATTTCCACCTTTAGCCAATCACACACAGTGCACATCAGTTTTTATCAATAGGTTGAGAAAATTTATATACCACTTTTCACTTTGCAAAACCGACCTTATGTCACATTGTGACCCATAATAGGTTTGTGTTACCATAAAGAAGACCAATGAAGTCTTCCAAATGAAAAGAAAAGAAAAAGAAAAAGAAAAGAAGAAAGAGTTATGAAAGCGTGACACTTTGCCTTGAAACCGAACACGGTCAGGGGTATATGGTGAAAGCCTTTAAAGCCCGATTAACTCACAAACCTTCATTGGTTGGAGTCATCGACTTAGTGTTCTCTGTACGGGGTGGATATGGGTGAGATTAGCGAGTTGTAGGTGCTTAATTCTCGAAGTCATTCGAGTCGGGGTGAGCTTGTAGAGTTTGTGGTGGGTAGATCCTTTTGGCTTGATGCCCAAACCTTAGTGGTTGGGAGTCATCGGTGGACCCAGTTATACGGACTTTGGTGAAGTCTGGTTTTTAGCATTGCCTGCACAATACAATCAAAGAAAGAAATAAGAGTGTAACTGATTCTATTTAGGTTGGTCAACAGTTTAAGGCCCTGGCAGTAACTTGGTTGGGGGGAGGGAATAGCTTTGCAACTTATTGGTTCAAACTGGTTATCTTAAGAACACTTAGATTTAGGTGGAAGTTTAGGTTGACTTCCCTGGAATTGATGTTACCCTCAAACTTGGTCCTATATGGAATTTGTTCTCTCATGATGGTATTTATTACAAGTCTGGATTTTCATACTAAAGTAAGCCTGGCTTGTACACACTTTTTGGACCGATTACACTTTTTGCAAAAAGCGCGAGCATGCGTACCCTTGATTGTTTTTATCATTGCTAAGGGACAACAGCGGTAATGTCGGTTGGGGTATGATTAATTACCCCAGTGCTATTTTGAGTCCTATTGCAAGATAGGTTTTGAGTGCTTTTGGCGTACTAATCATATTAGATAAGCGATTGACATATGTGGAGTCCGTTTGCTTAACTACTTGATTTTGTTTCGAGGTTGTTTTTTATAGTTTTGCATGTTTTGGGAACCTCAGCCTTCATTTCAAGCTTGGCTTCATATCGGTCTTCGATTGTACCGAATTCACCGGCGTTTCATCAAGCCGGGATGAGGAAATGTCAAGTGGAACTAAAGAAATGGAGGCTGAACTGATGCAGAAGGCAATGCAGGGAGTGCAGGATTTTCACTATGGCATAGCGAAAATTTCACAAGGATTGCGAAAATTCCTTGACCATAGCCCGAAATTTCGCAATCCACTGTGGTATTCATATGCACCGGTTTTCACTATGATGGCGAAATTTCGCTATCATAGCAAAGTCGCTATCCTTGTGACGAGAATTTCGCTATCATCAGCGAGAGTGGCATTATGGCGGTGAATTTTGCTGTGCCTGTATTTTCTCTGTGATGGCGAAATTTAGATATATGATAATGAAATCCTATGCATGCGAGGAATTGGTTGCCCTCGATTTTGATCAAGCGACCACGTTTTGTATAATTCCCATTTTGTCCCCGATGTAATCATATATTTTATTTTGGTATTTCACACCTCTTGTGTGGCTGCATAAGCCACCTTATGACAATTTGTAACCCTAGCTTTCATTAAAAGCTTTCATTCACTTGTGACTTTTGTTTTTAGGTTTCTGGAGTTTTCTCTCTTCTCCCTCTTCTTTTTCTCTCCATTTCTTGGCTGCGAACACCCCCTTAGAGGGATGACAACTCAAGGATGGCTAAGCCAGCTTATGAAGAGGAGGGTTGCTAAGGTTGGTTAATGGGGTCTCGCAGGTGTTCCTCACACTTTAAGTAAGCAGTCTTTGCATTTAAGTGTTCCAAACTTTCACACTAGGGTTTAATGCTATTTAATGTGTTTCTTTTGGTCAGTAACATCCATGCTTTAGGGTTCAGTGTATTCTTAATGGTAGATACAACGACATTCTTTAGATACCATTCACGAGCCATTGAAATTAAGTTAAATAAGGTATTTTTTTTCAAGCTATTTGGAACATTAAATGCTTGGTAAGTGTTTGACTCAAATAAGTGTTTTTAAGGGTTGGTTTTTATAGATAAACAAAGATCCGGTTTGCGATGACTATATGTCATTTGCCACTGTCTTGAAAATAACGAGGACACCTATATAACCCCATTTTATCAAGCTAATTGACGAGCCTTCAAGGTCTCCCTTTCACACCTCATTTCAAGGCGTTTAGGTTATCCTAGTGACCCCTGACACCTTTTAATGCAAATCAAGAAATCAAAAGAAAGCCTCACCATTTGAACTATGATGATCTGAATCATTTGTAGGATGAAAACCGTCACGTGTTCAACCCTGAACCGTTATCTGCGGTGGCTTGACTACGGCGTGGGAGAAAATAGGAAACAAATTTTGTTGATTCCGGATCCGCCCAGCCGTGGCCGCGAATCGACACCACCGCGAGGGTCGCGACGGTAATTGAACAGGCGAGGTCGTGGCGTAATCCCGGTCGCTGACGTTGATCCATTGATGAAGCCACAAATGAGGTCTCTGCAAGAAAATTTGAAGTTGCAATTAGTTCTTAAATGAAGAACTCAACTTGAGGTCGCGACGTGCTGTTCAAGTCGGGACATGAAACTGGATTGAAAGTCACAACATGGAGTTTGAGGTTGCAACATGAAGCTGAGCCAAACGAAGTCCCTGCAGGAAAATTGAAGTTGCGACCACTTATTTAGTCAGGACCTCGAAAGGGAGGGTGGCGACCAATCTTATTCAGTCACGACTGAAACAACGAGTAAAAATCCAGTCCGCGACTATGTTTGAGCAATTAAGGACCAAATGCAACGAGGAAAAAGAGTAACCGTAGAGATCCCGGAACACATCTTGGTCGTGACCTAAAATAAGAGTGTAATGAAGCTTAGGTTGAAACTAAGAATTGAGGTTGACCGGAAGAAGGAGGCAAAGGAATATCAAAGCGTCTGCGACAAGTAATAAAGATGCATGGCAAATTGAGTATGTGAAGGCAGAAAACAAAAAGTCGCGACCAATCATTTAGATCCACGACACGAGAAGGGAGTGCGAGTGGTCAAAAATCAGTGCAACCGAGGGAAAAGGAAGTCACGACCTAGAGTTAAGGCAGTAGAACCAGAAATGTGGTCGCGACCTACAGGCGAGATCGCGACATACAATCCCAAGGAAAAAGAGGTCTAACTCAAAGCTGAAGTGGCAACAACAAAAGCAGGGGGTCCTTGACCCTAAAACTGAAGTTGTGACCTGAAATGCGATAAAGGAAGGAGGAACGAGGTCACGACATGGAACTATGGTTGCGACATCAATTTTTGAAAATAACTAAGCCAACAAGGTCGCGACTATAATTGATGTCACGACCACTACTCAAAGAAGCTGCAAGGAACCAAGTCACGACTGAAGTTATCAAGTGCGGCTGACAGTGAAAATAAGAAATCAATCGCGACATCAGTTTAGTCCTTGACATGAAACGATATCCTGAGCTTTTTGTTAGCAAAATCCACTTGGAGCTTTTTGGAATTAGGGCCCATTTTCTTTTGACATTTATAAATAGACTTTGAAAAGAATAGTAAGCGTGACTTCTATCTTACCGATACCGAATGGGGAAAGGAGAAGGACTCGTGTATAATTTAGAGTAGATTTTATTTTCTTTTATTTTTCTTTTTCTTTTAAGTTTGAATTAAGTGATGTGTAGAAATCTTGGAAGGCTACAGTTTAATTTCTAATTTCTTAATACAAATGCTGCTTGAAATTAATGGATTCTAGACAAATTTCTAGAATTCATTTTTCTCAGTACATTACAATGATAGTGGGTGAATCTGATCAATGATCTATTGTTGGTTGTAATGCAGTATTTAGAACACAGCTTCACTAGATTGGATTTACCGTTAGTTACAGTCTTTTCTGCGTAATTTAGAGAGAAATGCTTGGATTGGGATTTATTTGATTGATGTTGTTCTTAAACTGTAAGTTCCCGATATTAGTACCTAATACAGTTCAGGAGTGTTCTTGCTGATTTCTGGGAGGCCCTACGTGGCTGACACATAGTTGGAGATTCTTGAGAGCTTGGAGCATTCACTTGTGGGTATGTTAGACTACCATTGATGAACTACTAAGCACTGAGGGTTCATTTCAATAAATTCCCTTTTCACTCATAATTGATATTGGAGGGGAGCATTTATCAATATAAATAATCAGATATTTCACCTTAATCTAAAGGGGATTTCCCAACCTCGTGTTAGTTGAGATCTAATCAAGGGAAGGGAAGAACCATTAGATTTAAGGATAGTCATCAATTAGATGGTAGAAATTTGCGATGGCTATTTGAGGAAGGAAGCAAAAAGATCTACTTGATCTCGAAAATGGGTGTGAAGTAGAAAGAAAAATACCGAGATCTTCTTGAGAAGCTCAAAGCTACAAGTAGTTGAAGTTAAATCCTTGTCTTTGAAAGCAAGAGACCCTTAACCAGTGAACATGAAATCAGAATTGCATTGTTAGGAAATCTTGGACAAATCCAAACCCATGTCGGTGAAACGAGCAGTATTTTTAATGCAGAATTAGGCACATTTCACGGTATTTCTTTGATAGTGTGTCCATTTCTCACGAGGAAGCGGTCGATCTAGTAGTTTGTTCTTATTTTTAGTTGTTATCATTTATTTCCAGTTTATGCAATAGTTTACAGTAAATGATAATTAATTTCTAGATTAAACTCTCACTATCCATTTTAAGTTCAAATAGTAAGGACCTTAAGTAGTTGGGGTAGTTGATTTCCAATTCTTATCAATCTCTGTGGGAATGATATCTGGACTTACATCCAATTTTTACTACTTGTATGACCTATGCACTTGCAGTGTCATAGACTTAACCCAAAATTTTGAATCCTGACACAAAGGAACTTTTATTCCATTAAAGCAAGTCTATCCAATTTTAACATAGATGCAAGAAGAGTGTAAGGCTCCTATAATTGTAATTTTGAGGGGGTTTTAGTCTATATATTAGAGAGCAAACAACTATAGAGCTTCTGCATCTAGGAACTTAAGGAACTTGATAGATTGAGAGGAGAATTGGTATCATTGAAATTGAACAAGATGTCAGCTATAGAGGCAAAGGTGGATACACTGATGAAAAAAATGAGTAACAAATAAAGAAGAAACTAGTCAGCCCATCAAGTGGGAGCTGTGGAAGGAGGTGAGTAGAAGAGCATAATTGATGAGGGACTTACTCATAAGGGTCCCTATTAGGTGGAGGAAGCTCAGTTTAATCAATGTGAGAGAGACTACGACTTTAAGCCAAACCTGACCTTCCAGTAACTACACACCAACATTGAGAAACCATGAGAACTTCTCATATGGAAGTGGAGTACAGTAAGGTCAAAGACTTGTGCAGAATTTCCAGCAATAGTATGCTCCACATGGTTTCTAAGGACAACAACAACAAGTCAATCAGAGAGTTGAAAATTAGGGCCAAAGGAGGTCCCAATCTTTTGAGGAGCAAATGTTGAGCTTCATGGTTGAGAATAAGAGACTGTTGAATATACATGAGTAAAAATTTGTTAAGCTAGCAACATTTAAGTTAAACACAAATGTGTTTCAGGCCAATACCAATTCATCTCTAAAAATCTGGAGACCCAAGTAGGGCAGTTGACCTAGCTATGCAAAACCAGTCAAAGGATTCCTTCCCAAGTGACACCAAGAAGAATCCCAAAGAGTGTATGGCAATTACTCTAAGGAGTGGCAGTGAACTAGAAAAAAGAAAAGAAGGTGAGAAGATGATGAGGCGAAAGAAAAGAAAACAAAAGCGAAGAAACCAATTTGGGCCGAGTTAAGAAATGAGGAAGAAATTAAAGGTGCAGCAGGCATCGATTGAAGAGGGTGACTTGAAAAAGAAAGAAAGAGGAGGTGCAAGAAAGCTTATGAGCCTCCTATTATCCCATTCCCTCATTTATTAGAAATAAAAAAGATGGAAGCAATTCTCTAAAATTCTTGAATATGTTAAAGAAGATAGAATAATATTCCCTTTTTTTGAGGCATTATTTCAATGCCTCATTATCTTGAGATTCATGAAGGATATACTAAGCAAGAAGAGGAAATTTGCTGAAGAATGAGTGGTGAACTTGATAGCAACCTGCAATGTAGTGATTCAGAAGAGTTTTCCACTGAAGATGTAGGATCCAGACAGCTTCACCATACCCTACACAATAGGGAATTTTGAAATGGGTAAGGCATTATGTGATTCCGAAGCAAGCATCAACCTGATGCCACTTGTCGTAGTGAAGAGACTACGTTGGGGAGTTACTCCTGGCCATGACCTGCAGGATGGCGGACACGCAACTTTAGCTCAACAAGAGGGAATCATGGAATGTACTGATCAAGGTGGGAAAATTTGTTTTCCTTGTGGACTTTGTGGAGATCGGCATAGAAGAGATAAAAAGTCCCAGCGCTATTGTCAGACGAGCCCTTCCTTGCCACTGGAGTAGCCTTGATATATGTCAAGAAGGGAGAGCTCACTCTAAGGGTGGGAGATGAAGTAGTACACTTCAATCTTAATCAGAGCTTAAAATAGCTTGAATTTGATAATGCTAATTGAAAGATTGTAGAAACAATAGTTCCCATCAATTTTGAACTAAAATATGATTGTAAGATTCAAGAATTCAATGAATGAAATGAAAAATTTCCATTATATTAAGGATCTTGATGTTGAATTTCTGAATTCTAGTTTTGAATTTAAAGAAACAGTACTCAGTATAAATGAAGGCAATGCAGAAAAATCAAGTGGTTGTGAAGGGAAGGCACGAGAAGTAGAAACAAGCTCTAAGGGGTTAATTTTGAAAGAATTGCCCAAACATTTGAAGTGTATGCCTTCTTGGGAGCTGAAAAATCTAAACCAGTAATTATAGCAGCAAATTTGGCATAAGAGAGAGAGCTGAAACTGATAAAGATTCTCATAAAGTGATTCATAGCCCAGTGGGGGTATTAATCAACAAAATTTATAACCTAATACCTCATACTAGCGTAGCATAGCTACTATAGTATAATGGTTCTAGGATCGTCCACATAGATGGGTTTTCTTCGTGGAAATGACTAACAGTGAGGCTTAAACTAGTGATTTCATTTTGGATATTGGGGCTATGATAAAAAGAGTTGGTTTTAATGGTTAAAACTGAAAATAAAATGGATTAAAATATGGAAAGAAGTCCCTTTAAGTATCGGGTCACTAGGCTTAGGTTCCTTAGGTAAATGAGGGGTTTTTCAGGTCTTTTCCTCGCATTAGGGAGGATAACATATAGTTATCTCTTGATCGGATTCTTCTTCAGCTATAAGCGACTTCCCTCAATAAATATCCTCTTGAAAATAGCATTCACTTCTCATTAATGGTCTCGGACAGTGAAAACATGTCTCCTTAACTCACCTTCCAATGGCTCATAGATGATAACTAATGAACATCATTAGATCTAGCATTAAGTATCCAATGAGCCCTGAAAGCTTACCAAATATCAACAATTCAAGGTGAGTCGAAGGGATCAAAACCTAGAGTTGAAGGAAAGAACATTAATGACAGTGAATACCTGCTTTAAAAACATGGAAACCCCTGCATTTCCATAGTTTCCCTCGCCCTGTGCCTTTTACTTCAAGGAAGGAAATGTTTTAGTCACTCATCCTTTGAGAAATCATCCTCAGAGGTTGTTTGGCTGAAAGGAAAGATGAGAGAAATGAAAGAAAATGAAAGAAACGGGAGCTTCTCGAACAAGCTTCCCCAAAAACAACTTCAATAAAAAAAAATTGTCTCTCTACAAAATCTTTGGGTATTACATACCATCTAAAATCAATACAAATTACCAAAAGATACAAAACAAAACACTATTACATAGGGAGAAAGTGGGAAAAACACAAAAAGCTCAAAAACTCAAATGTGGCAGACATTTTCGCAGGGGTTTGCAAAATTTCGCAGGGGTTGCTAAAATTCGCAACCCTTGCAAATTTGGCAAGGTTGCTTCTACTATTCTTCTGCTTCTGCTTCTTCTAGCTTCAGAAGCTCTGAACTACAACTACGCTCTTCATGCTTTCAGCTCAATTCCCACCTTTGAGATATGTAGCCTTTGAAAACAATAAAACTTGCACAAAAATTTATTAGTAGCCTTGCCAGGTCCTTAACATGCTAACTAGTAATTAGGCTAATTACTACACAAAAAGTTCTCAAAACATGGAGTGTTAAGGGTATAAAACAACACTATTTGGGTAGTAATCACTTCCCCCAATCGACACATTGCTGATCAGCCAACTTGTGAAGGAAAAATAAAGCAATCAAAATCAAGATGAACTATATATATCCACAAAAATGGTTTTCAAAAAAGCAATGAGGTGATAAAACCTAACCTTAACAAAATTCATCAAAATCACTTTAATGGCTGTCTCGAGGGTATGTGCTATGCGAATTCAAGTATCAGAATTTCAACTCCTAGAGAACCAACCTAAAACCTTCACAAAAACCTAAGTGCTTGATTAGTTTTCAAAAAATGATACCTTAAGCTTGTCCTCTCCTCCATCCTAGATCATCTTTTCTACACCAGCAACTAACCAACCTCAATGAACCGGGGAGCCTCATTTATTTCAAACTTTTTTCATTGAGGTGCAATCTTTGAGGGTATCGAATTCAAATTTGTCCATGTAACGGAGGTCCATCGATGACTCCCAACCAATCAAGGTTTAGGCCATCAAGTCATAAGGATCTTTCAACCACTAACTCTTCAAATTTCACCCCGGACTTTTAATAAAGTTCGTACTCGACATACCTACAAATTGAAGTAAACTCCTTTATTCACCATGTAGCAATGACAAAGTCGGTGACTCCCAATCAATTAGCTTAGGGCACTAGGCTTTAAAGACTTTCACCATATACCTCTCGGACCATGCTCGGGTTTCAAGATAAGTGTCGTACACCTGTGAGGGGTTGTGAAAGATTCGCAACCCTTGCGAAGATTTGTCTAGGTTATACAGCGTTCTTTGCTTCTACTTCTTCTGAAGCTGTGGCGAAGCTCTGAACTACAACTATGCTCTTCATGCTTTGAGCTCAATTCCCACCTTGGAGATATGTAGCCTTTAAAAACAATAAAACTTGTACAAAAATTGATTAGTACTGGAGTCACTTAACAGTATCCTTTGGGTTAATTAGGTTGATTACTACACAAAAAGTGCTTAAAACATGGAGTGTTAAGGGTATGAAACAACACTATTTGGGTAGTAATCATAAAGTATAGAGAAGCAATAACTTGGTCAGTGGAAGACTTGAAGGGAATCAGTCCTTCTATTTGTATGCATAAAATCCTCTTGGAGTAGAATGCAAAAACATCCATTGAACACCAGAGAAGACTGAACCCAGTTATGAAAGAAGTTTTCAGGAAAGAAGTGTTGAAATGGTTGAATGCATGATTCATTTATGCAATCTATGACAGCTCTTAGGTGAGCCCAGTTCATGTGGTTCCTAAGAATGGTGGATTCAAAATCATTAGAAATTAGAAGAATGATTTAATTCCAATAAGAACTATGACAGGATGAAGGGTATGCATTGACTACAAAAAAGTGAATACTGCTACACAAAAGGATCATTATCCTTTACCTTTCGTTGATCAAATGTTGGACAGGTTAGCAGGACACCCCTATTTATGTTTTTTTAATGGATATTCTGGATAAAACAAGATTGCCATAGCTCCCTGAAGACCAGGAGAAGACTACCTTTACATGTCCTTATGGCACCTTTGCTTTTAGAAGGATGCCATTTGGATTGTGTAATGCTCCTACCACCTTTCAAAGGTGTATGATGTCTATCTTTTCTAATTTGGTGGAGGAGGCTATGGAGATCTTCATGGATGACTTCTCGATATATGGATCTGGTTTTGATAATTGCTTAGAGAATTTAGAGACTGTACTTTAGAGATGCCAAGACAAAAACTTTGCTCTAAATTGAAAAAAAATCCACTTTATGGTAAATGAAGGCATTGTCTTAGGGCATAAAATTTCTACAGTTGGACTTGAAGTTGACCAAGCTAAAGTTTCTGGTACTGAACTCTAATGCCACCTACTATAGTTAAAGGGATTAGAAGTTTTTTGGGATATGCTGGATTTTATAGAAGATTTATAAAGGACTTCTCAACAATATCAAGGTCATTATGAAGACTGCTTGAAAAAGAAGCAAAATTTGAATTTGATGAAAATTGTAAATGTGCATTTGAAGAAATGAAGGCCAGATTAATTAGAGCTCCTATCATGGCAATACCAGATTGGAACAAAGAATTTGAGATCATGTGTGATGCCATTGATTATATGCCAAGGAGGCTGTGCGGGAATGAATTGACAAGACCTTGAGGAGCTATATATTATGCTAACCAAGACTTTTAATGACAGCATAAGAGGAGTACTCAACTATTGAAAAAGAAATGCTAGCAATGGTCTTTGCTTGTGAGAAGTTCAGGCCATATATATTAGGGTCTCATGTCATAGTGCTCACTGATCATGTAGCAATCAAGTATCTAGTGGCAAAGAAAGATGTTAAGACAAGACTAATCAGATGGGTTTATTGCTGTAGAACGATTATGAGATCAAATATACAAAGAAGAAGCATTGATAATGTGATGGTGAGTCACTTATCAGAACTAGAAAACCTATTGAAGATGAAGGACGAGATATAAGAGGAATTTCCACGATGGCGACTTTTCGGGTGTATCAGTGTTGATTATCATATATATAGACCAAAAGATATAAAGGATTTGTATAATAAAACAGTTTTTTTCTGTTGTGTATGTAATAATTTTCAATTAAAATTGGTTTTGGTCTATTATCTCTGCAAGTGCACAGGTCATACAAGTAATAAAATGGATTATAAGTCCACATATCATTCCCTTGAGGATTGATTTGAAAATCTAAAGATTAACTACTCTTGCTACTCGAGATAATCACTATTTGAGCCTCCAGATTTTAGGATAGATTTAACTTTCTAAAGTTAAGTGAATGAAAGAAGTAAAGAATTTCTAAAACAGAAGGATTAGAGAGTTCACTGGACTGAAATAACACTGAGAAAGAAATCAGTGTTGTGGTTATCAATTTGCAAAATTCTTCAAGAAAAATACAGTTATGAACATGAACTCTGGAATTATCCAAGAGTAGGGTAGTGTAGCCTTGGAATGCCTCCTAACCCTACACATTTCACTCTCTAGCTAACCATATTCCTAAACCAGGTCAATGGATCTAAAAAGCTACTTGTAGGATTTGATCACCCAAGATCCTGATTGATTTTCCTTCTCGATCTTCATAGCCATCTCTTAGGCGGAATTGCTTGTAAAAAAACGAGGATAATGCAAGCCCTCTCCAAAACAGTGGTACCTTAATGAGTCCAAGAAACTCATTAGATTTTAATCCATTTTTCTGAGTTTATAATGAGAATAATGATAGTGTGTGATGATAATTTACTCAAATTCAAATTACTTGAATCGTGAGAAAATCAAATTTTTAGCAAAAATCATGAAATCGACACCAGAAATTGAAGTCAAAACTGGAATTTAAGTCGCGACAGGAAGCGCCGTTTCCAGCAATTTCAAGTCACGACACCAACAAATTTGGCTTTGAAGAAGAAACTGAAGAGTGAACAAGCGAAGTCGTGACCTGAAGAAGGAAGTTGAGACAAAATATGACTTGGTCGAGATTAAAAGAGATCGAATGAGAAAGTTCATGTCGCGACATCATTGCGATAATCGCGACACCAAGGAGATAAATGATATGCGTGATACCACCATGAGATTAGCGACGAGGAGGCTATCTCTGAAGCCACAAAGAGCGACCTTCTCAGTAAAAGAAGTCGCGACTAATTTTGAAAGAAAGGACTTGATGTCGCGACCTGTGATGAAGAATAACAGCGAATTATGACAAACTCCAAATCGGGCGACGGGAGTGTGAAAAGGAGACATGATATCGCGGCTTGACGCCGAGGTCGCGACGAGGTGGCAAGCGGTAGATGATTGGTGCCCAAAGTGCTATTTTGGAAGACGGCCCTATTCAAGATGAGTTTTGAGTGCTTTTTGCGCTAATCATATGAATGCGCCAATTGTCATGTGTATGTCACTTAGTGCTTCCACAATTTGTTTTGAGATTGTTTGGATAGTTTCAGAGATCTTGGGAACTTAGGTTAGCGAGCTTGGCTTCTTATTGAGTCTTGATCATGTGTGAGAATCCTACGATGATTTCACCAAGGCGAGCGATGAAATGTCAAGATACGATGAAAATTGAAGCGAATGATTAAGAAACCATGCGGGAAGCAATGCGAGGAGGAATGGTGGAATCTTGTTTCGCTATGCATTGTGAGAATTTGTTCGCTAGGATTAGCGAAAATTTCGCAATCATGCGAAAAGAATTCACGCAATCTAGCGAAAATTTCGCTATGTGAAATTTTATTAAGCTAGCGAGAAATTTAAGCTAGCTTAGCCATTCTTGTTCATAGCGAAATTTTTCATTTTCGCTATCTCTTGTGAATTTCACTAGGCTAGCAAGGTCGCTGGCACTTAGCGAAATTTACCGCTATGCTAGCGAATTCCTGCATAGCAATCCGACCCCTTGTGTTTGATATTTTGATTCCAAGCGACCGCGTTTGATTAATTACCATGTTGTCCACTATTGTAATTCATATTTTAGGCCTTTTGTCGTTCACACCTTGGGGTTAGCTATATAAGCTTCCTACAACTTTGTAACCCTAACTTTTCATTCCATTTTATCGCGAAAGTTCCGCTGACTTTCATTTTAGGTTTATTTTGCT